>JASGXE010010233.1:0-14118 GCA_030068105.1 Sinentomon sp. SZTP_YWyxl | reverse complement strand
AAACTCAAAAACCTCTTGACCTAGAAAGTTGAAATTTTGTATGGAGGCACCACTTAATGAGACCTAAGCAATAAGCATGCACCAAAATTTGAATAAAATCGGTAAAGAAATACGGAAGTTCGTGTTTTGACTCCTGCCCCTTAATGCTGGTCTCTGTGCCATGCTGTCCATGGCACAGATATGGCAGGCTTTTCTGTATTCTTACCCCCACCATTGCCCCAGAAATTCTGGGGCGATGGTGGGGGTAAGAATAAACTTCAGGGCAGAAAGCTATTTTATTTCAATCCTGGCCTTTGGCATGTGGATAAAGGTGAGAATTTGGAAAAGGGGTTCTGTCGAGCTGAAATAAGCCGTGTTGATGCTGATTTTGGGACCTGCTAACATGTATGGCAGGCTAGTTTTCTCATTTTCAAAATAATGGCAAGGATTTCAGACGACACGCCGTGGTATCATATTTGAATATTGAGGGGCGGGTCATCCCTCGACTCTATGGGTGTATGACCAACTTGGTTAACAAATATTCGAAATCCAGACTTATTCCTAGAGCCCTCGAAATTTCGCGAAATGAGAATAAACACGAAAAAACGAAATGTTATTTTTTCACTTTTTTCAACATTTCTTCACCGATTATGCCTTTTGGAATCCAGATAAATCATCATTTTTTCCCACGACAAAAAACGAAATTGAGTTATTAGCACGAAATTCATGTTTTAGAACGAAATTCCACGAATTTGACCCCTTTTCCACTAAAACTTTGTTTTTATAAGCAAAGTGTCTATGACTTCCTGCAGATTTACCCTTTCACTCATATCCATGAAGAGACCAGCGAGGTACATCAGATCAGTTGTGGTCTGCTGTAAATTTAATAATTTTGTCCCCCCCATGGTGCATTCTTTGCTTTTCCAAAGTCAGAGGCAATTGACCTCGCAGCAGAACAATAATTGTTTGATAAAAAAAAGAAGTGCTACTGAACACAGATTGAACATCTTCAAACCCCTTCTGTCCTCTTATTCCAATGTAGGCATCCATAGGCTAGAGCATGGGCCAGGTTTCAGCTAGTGTTGTGAATTGAAAAGAGGTGAAATCCAGCCACTTAAGAAATTTAATTTTGAAGAATGACTATGCTTCTAAATGCCAGCAGACAAAATAGGTATTGAAACGGTGGGCCAGGTATCCTGCTAAACTTGGACAAGCACCTTTTTTTTAAACCACTAACAGAGCAAGTTTGCTGCTTCTCCAGTTTTGATTTGGAAGGCCCATAAAAGTGAAAGACCTGCCAGTTTTGCATCAGACCCAAACTCGGCAAAGTGCGGTTCAACACCCTAGGATCGATTTATAGCCTAAAAAGGCCGAAAACGAGAAAAAACGAAATTAAACTTTTATTTCAAGACTAAAAAACGAAATTTTGAACCTTCAAAACGAAATTGACAAAAAATGAAAACAAAATTCCGTGGGCTCTACTTATTCCAGATCAAGCAAATTTGTTATGAGCAGCCCACTGCAGCGTGGCAGCAATGTGAAAGTTTATCTGGCATTGGGGAACCATGTCCCTTTTTATTTTTGTCATTTCAACCCAGTGTTTGCAGCAGTGACTGTAGAAATTCTTCACCAGTTATCCATCTGTTTCTTTCTTGGCACCCCCACACTGTGCAGTTGTCAGCAACAATCTTGACCCCTTTCATTGCAGCTTAAGCTAACTGCTCCCAAATGCCAAGCTGCACAAATCATGGGTCAGTACAGCCACAGAAACAACAATGACTCCCAAGATCCAATGTGGGTACTTGTTCTAAGGGAGTCACTATTGTTTGTGTGGCTGTACATGCATGAGCTTCACGCCGGTCAATTTTTTTTGTTTTGAAGTCATACATAGTGCCAGAATTGCACGAATGACTGGAGCTGTGAGTCACTGACTCAAGGTCCGAGGAAAATCCGCTATTCGCTTATCCAGTCATGTCGGTGAGGCCTACCAACCGTTATTCAGATTCTGAAACTTGAATGGTGTCATTTCAAAAGTGGCGAAAAAAGCTTGAAAATCGTCCAATTGTCACACAATTTTTTTTTGTTTGTTTTTTTTTCATTTCCAATTTTGTATGGTCTTTTGTTTGCAGGCACGGATAATGTTCGACCCATTCCGCTGCCCTTTTGCTCCGGAACCAGGCAAGAATTGCTGGAAAGATCACATCGTGAGATGCTCTGGACGGAAAGCAGGGATGTTGTACACATTTTGTTGGATCCCATCTGGGGTGACTTTTGTGGCACTCCTGCAACCGCTGGGAGACATATACCATTTCTTGATACCGTCCCAATCTCCTTATGGGTGTATCAGGCAGAGGAACACATGCAAGATTCCCCATCCGATGGGGAAAGCTCGGCAAGCAGCACTGCCAAAGGTGCAGATGGTGTCAATTTTGGTGACGTGTACATCATAGTTGAAGCAAAAGGACTGATTAGTCTTCAGTTGAATCACTATCAGTATTTATTTTTGCTCAGACTATCCGACATGGTCCTCGAGTTGACCACGGTGCTAAATGCCGATTTGAACCGCTTGAAGTTGTCATTCAGTGCAGCTGGCGGAGCGAGTGAACTTCTGCCTGGGTTTTGTCTTGGTGCTATTTTTCCTCAGGTTGACCTTTCTTTGATCGTTCCTTGCCAGACGCCCGGTAAGGCGTCATCCGGCTCTGGCGGTGATACGGAGTCCGTCATTCCCGACACCTCGAGCCTCACGGATATTGTGGGAATGGCGTCCCCGAGAATATCCGTATCGAGGGATGAGTGGCGTCAGAACTCTGATGATATATTTGGTGTGTCTCCGAGTGAGCCTAGAGGCTCCCACAACCAGGCGGGTTACAGTGGCAGAAAGACTCCGGCTGGAGACAGCGGTTTCGGTGAACTTTCCAACAAAACAGGTGTCTCCTCAATGCACAAAAAAGGTGGCCTAGGCCCGTTCGACCATCACCAACACCACCACCAGCCTGTCTCACTGCCGTTTGCTCACCAAATGTCAAAGGTTACACTGCGGACAACACAGGTGAAGTCGTCGCACACTCAGGCTGTTCAGAATGGACCAATTCAAAACTTAAATTTGCAGGTGGGTTGGCTTAAGTTTCCATTTTCACATTATACCATGGCATCGGTGTATTTCTGCATGCGGGCCTGGGTGATAAGAGTGTGGACTTGTTGATGACCCAAAGCCATGTGCATGATAATTTTGCAAGAAGCAGGTTGTTGATGTAGCTATTATTGGTTTGGCTGGCAAAACAAGGTGAGCAACACAAAACTAAATGGAAGAAAAATGTTTTTGGTAAAAGCTGACAGGTCAGGTAACTAAATGTAGGCAGGTAAAGACCGTCTCTTTTATTCAAATCAACATAAAGGTCTTTGCAGGCAACATCTGTCTTAAGACTTTTTGCTTTATTTCTCTGTCTTAATGATGTAGGAGGCTGGTCAGAGCTCAATGAATGCCTACCTCTTCTCCCCAAGTTACTGGGTTAGGCAGGATCGTTATTTTAAACTCCGTTCAATTTTGTGGGAGATACCTATTCTTTTGTATATAGAACCGCCAGTGAGTGGAACGCATTGAATTCACGCGTTTTTGGTGTTGTCATGACACAATTGAGAATTTTAGAAGAAATTAATATTTTGATTGAGATCGTCTGATTCAAAATTTTCCTGCCAGGGAGCCTTCATGTTGTTTTCCTTCCCTACCTATTGCTTTGTCTTATCTACTCATTCCTGTTCTTTTATTCTTCCTCATGTAGGGCCTACCTACTTGCTTACACTATTACTGCCATATGTTTGCAATTCCTTTGTCAACAACTCTGTCAATTTGCCCACGACAAATTAAAATACCTAATGAAAAAATCATGCCTACTGAGCAACACGTGCAAGAGTGCACACAAAAATAACAAAAAATGCCAAAAAACACACGAGCACGAAAAATAATTAGCTTTTGTTGTTCCTGTAAAATTTCAAAAATGTCGCTTATCCCAAGTGATCGATTTGGTTCGTTGTGATTTTTATCTCTGGGTCTCTTACGAGAAAGTCTTTTTTAAGAGGAAGTCTTTTTCATATAGGCCTACTGCAACTGCTAAATTGTTTATCTTTGATTTTTTGTAATGTAGATTTTATTAGAACTGCATTGTTCTTGAAAAATCTGAACCCAAATGCTGAGTTGTTGAATTTTGAATTGATTGTGGGATGGGTGTTCAGCTGTCAGCTAAGTTGGGGCAATCGTGAAACTTTGCAAAAATCCGACATTTCTGATTGTATTTATGGCCACTCTCATGGAACACCAATATTGCAATTACAAAAAATGTCAGTCTTTGAAAAAGTCGGGCATGAAACTTTTTTTATAACAACTGCCTTTTGATTACTCATCTTAATTTGCTTACGGATAGCCAGTAAGAGTAACTACAGTGAGAAGCCAGGCAAAGCTTGTGAGTTTGCCGGTTCCGTAAAAATGGCAGTAGCTTAGATTAAAGCTACTAACCATTTAGTTGGCCACGATTAACTGGAAGGTTAACTTTACATTTTCAGGGTAACATTTCAGTTGGCTTTACAAGTGTCAGAAAAGGCTTCACAAATTTCATGTCGTCACTTGATTCTGCACTGAAACCCGGAGGTCATCCAAGTCCTGACGACCTCAGTGATTCACTCTCGATCAAAAGTGACGTCAGCTCAGAGAGCGAGGCGTATGTGTTCCTCGGCGGTGAAAGTGAACAGAATTTGGACTCTATGGAGGCCCTGTTCACGGTCGAGGGACGCAGACATGCTGTCGGGGATGACAACATTGAGGTCGGGAGTGAGGTTCTGGAGGAGTCACCAAGTGAGACATCACCACAGTGTTCATTTCGGAGGAAAGATTTGGTGAGCTTTGACTTTTTTGTTTTTGTTTTTACGCATCATTTGAAGGTGTTTGCATCGATAATTTTTTTGAAAGGTTTGCAATGGCGTTGCGACACATGAAATGACACGTATGTCCTTCCAGGAAAGATGCATGGGTATTGAGCAGCTGGGCATAGGAGTTGGTACCATGGGTATATGCAGATGATGGGAGCTTGTTAAACTTCTTGTTGACCTCGGCCACAGATTTTTTCATAATGTTTTTGTTTTGTTTTTTGTATCTAGTTGTTCATTTTGATATCTGGCTGGCGCTTTTACATGGAATGCCTTGTTAGACGTTTTGTTGAAACCATCGATGCTTATTGACACACTGTCCTCGTAATGTTTCGAAATATTATCTGTCAGACAGTAGGTGCATAATATCTTTTTTTCTTTCTATCAGATATCTGTTATCATGTTCCGTATGAGTCGGATCCAGTTCCTGAATCAGTCAAGGGGAATTCCAGCTGTCATGAAGGTCATCTGCAGCGGGTTCCACTCTGGCGAGTGTCTCTCAATCTCGTGGGATGAATTTCAGGTAAATTATGGCTTCTCTCCACCAAATCTGACTCAATTTCTTGCACCACAGCAATTCCTTATTTTACTATTTACCACTTTTCACATTGCAATGTTCTCAGTGTTACTTTGCCCTTTTAACGTGTTCTATTCATTAATTTTATTTGCTCTGTGTTACCTTTTTTGTACCTGCTAATGTTACCTGTGTTTTCAATTCAGAAGGCAGGGTTAATTTTCGCAATTAAAAAGTTAACGTGTTTAAAGACCATCTTGGTTGAAGCAGTGTGCAATTTTTTAAGTAGGGGTAGTTTTAGCAGACTTCAGTTTGCCCACCACTTTTCATTGAAGTTTACTTAGGCACTTCCGAAAGTGTCTGCTTTCATATCTAATTTTGTGTAGAATTTTGTTACCTGGACCTGAAAAAAAAGGTGCCACGACTGCAGGTGTTTGCGGTGGTGTCGCATGCCCTTGTTAGGCACACTCGTTCGGCATAACAGGCTACCAATGGTCTAGGGTGCCGGCATAACCTGAACCTGGACAAATTTTCGATTTTGTTTTCACATTCAATGACAATTGCCCTTCTTGGACTGAGCAAATTTGCCATCCAAGCTTGGAATGCAGTAGGATATACACAATTGGTGGAAATGAATCTGTATAAGATATAATAACAACTGCTTTACGGAGATATCGTGAGGTGTCAGAATTGGTGCAGTCCTCTGCGCTCCGACCTGCCGAAGAAAGTTTTTGTCCGATGCTTATGGCAGGCATCATTTCAGCCCAAATTATTCAGCATACAACAACTAGCTTCCAGGCACAAGTACGCAGCCTGTGCAAGTGGATTTTATTTGATCTTTCTTCATTCGATCTTTTTCATCAAGATCACACCTGCACTCCATGCTTTTTCACCTTTTTCAGTGTTTTACATGACATTGAGTCTCCTATTTCCTGTATTTGTGCTGTTTTCTAATAGCTGCAAAGCATGTTGCAGGCTGTGATCAATAGCAGTGAAACTTTGAAACTAATGAAACTTCAAGTTTGTGAGTCTCACGTTCTCCATGAACCTCCTGCGGCAAGAAGTCCGTTTTGAATGTGAACCCTGCGACACATTGTTCAAGGTGAAAAAAGTCTGCAATTCACCACTTCACAAAAAACAATAAAAAACAAAAAAATAAAAAAAAATTGCTGTTTTATAACCCCATGTGACAATGAATAAAACAGATAACAGAGTCTGCTAATCGATTTGCGTGTTGATCTTTGACCTTGAAGCTCAAAATGGAATTTTCCACAGTTGTTGGTTCTGCTGGGCTCCTGCAATGCACCAACCACGTGTGATGTTTCAGGATTGAAAAAAAAGAACACAAATCGGTCATCACAGCTTGTTTTATATTTGTCATACATGGGCCATGTCAAGCTGTTCTTGCAGGCTCAACTACTTTTCATTGCAGTCAAACTGCTCGAGTCTTCTTTATTTTTGTGTTAACGGCGGCGAGATCCAGTCGAGGGTTGAGCTTGCCTCTGAGTTACAAAGGAAAATCAACATTGTTTTGAATGGCCAGATTTACCTCACAACTCGGAGGTATAAGCTTAACCCTCGACTGGATCTCGCCACCGTAAGGGAAGGTGTCTTTTATGACCACAAGCTAGTGGTAAAATTCTGTTAAAATTTCAACAGAGGCCAACAACCATTCAGTTGGTTATCTGATCTGGACATGCCTCCCCTTTGTAGGCCCACTAATGCAAAATTTTCTCCATCTCAATCTCTGATATTTAGGTTAAATTGTATCTTTGTGTGGTTCTTAATTTTTTTTTATTTTGTATTCTCTCCATCTGATTTACTCGTATGTTCTACGATCTATTTTTCTTCTCTCTTTTCTTGATATTTGCATGCTGCTTGTGCCGCTGCCGTTCATTCATTCATTGGTTATTGAATTTGGTTTTCTACTTTTGCTCGATGTGGGCTGGCCTGTACCTACTTTGTAATAAATTCATGTCTGCACAATTTCCATCCATTGAATTCTCAAAAACGCCTCTCTGGAAACTGGCTTTACTTTTCATCAGGCTACAAGAAAACAGGTAAATTTCTAAACAGTCTCTTCCGTTTTAGCACATTGCTTTTCCAGTGTTCTGCTAGGTTAGACGACATAGATCCTTCCGTTCGCACTCTGCCTTTTTATTTCATCAGCATTTCCTGGAAATTTTCCAGTTGGCGAAACAGCATACCTGATTTTTCATTTCCCTTTGGTATTAGCACCCTTTTCGTTCCCATTTTCTTTGCCTCATGGTTTTGTCCACCATACCCCTTTTCTGTGAACTGCAGTCTTGAAATACCCCTCTGGGTCTGTCTGGAGTATGGGTCTGGGTCACAGCCCCAGACTAACGAAGGTCTGGGGTGAAGGTCCAATGAAGTTGTGGACAGAAAGGGGCGGACCGTCCCAGAAGCTGAACGAATTTTTGTAATTGGCGATTTCGTATTGAGATTCGAAACCCCCCTTTTTGGCCAAAACTTGGGAGTCGTCCCATGGGTTGCCTTTTGGCCAAAAGACACAGTATACTTCCAAAATTGATGTCGATTTCATCTGTTCAATTTGTATTGCCTCTGCCGGATGAAATTGATATCAATTTTGTGAGTGTTTCTGTTTGTTTGCTGTATTGCAGTAGTGTTCTAGCGCGTTTGCTCTATAGCAGTGGTGTACTAGCACAACCATCTAATCAAGTGTCCTGCATTCTGAAAGTTTCAAACTGGTAAGCAGTTATTAGGGAAATTATTGCAAAATAAATTCACAGACCTTTTTTGAAACCAACAGGCCCCGCCGTGGGAGATCCGCCACCAATGGGTACCTAATGGTTGTCTAGCTTTTTGGTTTCCTTCCTGATTTTGCCTCTGCCCCCTAATTTGGATATTTTATGTTCCTGAAAGAAAATGCTGTTTCACACAAATTCCGTAGCATAAACTAGTTATTGTGCAGTTTTCTAGATTCCCAGCTGTCGGTACCGTTTTCTTTTGACGCTGTTCTGTTTGCTTTTCTTGCCATGTCGACCTCTGAATTAATGGATTCTTGTAAGGGAGAATCAGAATGATCATCTGACAAGCCATTTCTGGTTACTGCCACTTGTGACAATGCCATTGGTGTGAATGAAGTTATGCCATCGTCGTCGATGTATTGCATACCCTGCTCTTCAACTTTCTAAATATTATCATGACAAGATTTTTCGTAAAAGTGTTTGTTTTCGACTTGAATACCAAGCAACCATGTGGAGTGGCCTTGCCTCTGAAAAGTTGAATTAAGGGAGGGGTAGGGGTCAAAATGCCAACTTCCGTGTTCATGGTCCGATTTTGTTCAAATTTGGCACACTGTTAGGGCTCATATGGAAAGTCACTCACACAAAATTTCACCTCATTAGGTCAAGTCATTTCTGAGTTACGGGGTCAAAGGTCACAATTTGGTGTCCTAACTTTAGCGCAAGATTATGGGAGAACCGGTAGAGATTTTTTGATCTGGTTTGGACTAAAATGTCACAAAAGCAAGGAATTTTTGGGTGATAAAGCCGCTTTTTGAAGTTTTTTCTCAAAAACATGTAACATTCCTTCATATTCCTCATTTGCGGCAAAAGCGATAGACCTTTTTCCTGATAATGGCCGAAAACATTATGAACAACTTAAAATATTGAATTCCGGCTCTATCACCCAAAAGAGCATACGTTTTTCGTCCAGTGTGCCAAATTTTACCTCTCTAGCACTTCTGGTGGCTGAGAAAAAGCATGCGAAAGTTCGAAAAATGTCAAAAAAGTGAAAGCGGTAAAAACGTGCTTTGAATACTGTGGATTTTTCGAAGTATATGCAAAATACGCTGTCGTACGAAAATAGTGTCGCATGGGAATCGCGATAGCTTACCAACCAATAGAGCTACAGTAATGGCAATTATATCATTGGAATCAGCATGAAATGGGCTATTTGGTGACATCAAAAAGCATGAAGTCCAAAAATCATGTTGTTTTCATTTTTTGACCCCTACCCCCCTTAAACATCCATGTTATAGTAGCATACATTCTCAGGTTGGTCATCTCCGCTAAACTGTTTGACAAGATCTGCACAGTTTAGAGTGCAAAATGTCGATTTTGTGAAAAGTGAAACAATGATTTATTTGCCAGCGATGGACAGGCTTTTGGCAAAAATTATCATCTGTGTACCTCCACTTTCGGATGTTGAGAATCATCTTTTTTTTTGTGATAATTGGTGTTTCACGTGTCATTCATCCACCACGGAATTGGATAAATGAATGTCGTATTCTTCACTTCAATTTTTCATTTTTTGTTTGTAATTTTTCTCATTAATTAGACTAAGTTTACCACACGCAGCCACAACTGGTGCTCAAGCGTTACGCCGACCCTAGACTGCAAGATAAAAGGCCGACTCGATAGCAGTCTGAAATGTGATCTTGTTAAGTTGATGGCAACTAGTTCCTGCAGTGCTGTGTTGAGATCGGAGCTGATTAAAAGCCAGGACTTGTTCATGAATCTCTCAGTGAAGAGTATCTCCCTTCAACTGAATACCAGCTCACTAATTGGCCTCGGGGAACTAATCGAGGACGAAGTCCTGCCGATTCCTTTTCCAATGAGGGTTAGTGTTGATTTGAGGACTTTATGGAATCTGCTGTCGTTTTTCTGCTTTCATGGGTTCATGTTCTTCTGGATGTAGTTTGGACCCTATCAACCGTCGCTAACACTGTTTTTTACAATTACGAGTAGCTATTGAGTGGAGCTGTTTCTTTAGCCATCATTCCTCGGTCGACCAGGTCACGCTTACAATGCACCGTGTTTCTAACCTCAGTTTATTGGGCCATGTCTGTATTGTTACCTTTGGAATATCTGACAGACTGCTCTTCAAGGGCTTCACAAAATGCTTAAAATTATGACATAGTCTCTGAGACTATCTTGAAACATCCAGCAGAGGACCAAATGCATAAAAATTGGCAAGATCTTGCGAGATATTTTGAACATCCAAATGTTGCATTTTTTGCTTGTTTTGCCAATTTTTTGGAATTGTAAAAGTTCTATCAGAACTGCCGAAGACAGTAAAGTTATTGTGGAGCTCCCGACAAATGGGGTCCTGACTAGAAAGCTGCCCGGAAAGAGTTTTTCATGCCAAGAAAGTTATTGAAGCTCATTGCAAGAGGTGTGCCAAGAAAAGTGAAGCTTTCTGAGGCCTTCTTATCACTTGGCCAAAACAGAAAAATGAGGATCTTCATCAGAACCGAAGTTGAAAAAGGGAGAAAATTGAAAATGCTGGTTATTTTGAAAATGTGCAAAAAGGAGTCAATGGTCAAAAGTTTCCATGGACTTTTTCTGTAGCTGCTGAGGGTAAAGTTCATAGGGAAATTTGAATGCACAAAACACATACTTTTGTGAATTGTGACGAAACTGTGAAGCATCTTCATTGCAGGAGTGGCTTAGATGAATGTCTTTTTGCAGGAGTGATTTCGCTTCATGCTACAATCGCAATCGCCAGAGATTGAAGTGTTGTATTGTCTTGCACCTTCATTTTTAAGCATCCACTCTTTTATCATTTCTCATTTTTCTATTAGATTACTCTGAACGATGTTGGGTTGGTGCTGTCGGACGACCGTCCTTCGTCGAACATCACTTCACCGGGATCTGTTCCAATCAGGCTGTATCTCTCATCACTGTCGATCGTTCGTGATAACACTGGGTTATTTGTTATTGAGCCACTCTCCAGAGCACCAGGTAAATTATTGTTGTGAGCGAGTGGGTGTTAAATTGGGGAGTCAGAAGTGCAACCCTCCTCCACACGGTGACTCTTGTACAACGGTAACAGGGCTCTGGTGAAAAGGAACAGAAGCGAGTGATTGTTAAATTGGGGAGTCAGAAGTCCAACCCCTCCTCCACATGGTGACTGCTCGATAATGGTAACGGGGCTGTGGTGTAGAGGAAAAGGAAAAAAAAGTGGAAAGGGGGAGGAGAAGAAACAGGAAAGAAAGGAGGGGGGGAGAGGAGGAAAAAAAGGGTGGAGAAAGGAAAGGAGGAAGAAGGAAAGTTTTTTTAAAGGGGGGGAGGAAGGGAGGAGAAAGGAAAGGGGGAAGAGAAGAGTCCCAAAAGGAGAGAGGGAGGAGAGGGAGGGGGGGGGGAGAGAAGGGGAGGAGAGAGAGGGAGATGAGGGAAGGAGAGCGAGGGGGGAGGAGAGAGATTGGCATTGAGTTTAACCCGGCGAGCGGGGGGAGCGAAAACCGGGGCTTGAGGGTAATTCGGATGGGCCGGATGTACAGGTTGGGCCTTAGGGCCTAGGTTCCGGATGGAACTTGCGAACCTTAGTTTGTGGTTTTAAGGGGTCAAATGGAAAAAATTGGATTGAATATTTTTCAATTTTTTCCATGTGTGAATAATTGTATTGGAACACTTTTTCTTCTTCCAACCGTGCCCTTGCAAGTGTTTTGACACTTTTCCTTAAGGTGAAATTGGCAATTGTGTTTACAATTTGTTAAACCTTGGGAAAGGTTGTCCTTTCCCTTTTAATAAATTTTAAATGGAGCAAGGTCTTATCCCCGATTGAACCCATCAATTTATTACGGCCCTTGGTTTTCTCCGCCAAGGAACCCAACAAATTTTACCTCTGCCTTTTTTTCGGAACAGGGAACAAAAGCCACCTACTCCCTTTTTTCAGGGAAAAATCTGGCAAAAGGAACCATATACTCCTTTGGGGAAAAAAAGGTTACTTTAACCTTTGGATGGAAATTTAATGTTTTTTTTTTTTTGAAAATTACCTGTTTTTTTTTCTTTTTGAAGCATACCTTCCTTTTAAAATGTTTCCAATTGCAGTTAAAATTCCAAGTTAAAAATTTAAATTCGGTTGGAAAAATTTCCAGAACTAAATTTTCCACTTAAAAACTTTTTTGAAAATTGTATTTAAAGAATTTTTTTTGATTTGGAAACATTGAAAAAGATTTAATGTGTCGGAAAAGTCCCAAACACATATTAACCCCCTGTCTTTCCGGAACCATATTCCAAATCCCCCTTCGCCCTTGGGGAACCTACCATGGACTCTCTCCACCACAACCGAGTTAAATGGAAGCGGCTGGCCCCCAAGAGGAAAAGGAAGGTTAAGGGCCAAGGCTGGCCTCAGAGAGGAAAAGACACTTAAAGAACCGGAAACCTTAGATGGAAAGAAAAAATACCAGGAAGAACTTAATTGTTCAAGAGGGAATTCCTTAATGGCAATTAATGCAAGAGGAATCTCGTGTCCTCCGGGATAGCCAAGAGTGAATCTCTTTCAGTTCCAAAGGTGGCTCTAATAAATGTCAAATGTCCTTAAGGTAAGGTTGTTCATTTCTTGACTACTTCAGTTTGTTTGGCCTGTTCCCGATTTTCTTGGCCACTTTTACTCAATTTTTTGCCTTTAAACAAATTTGCCCTTTTGGAAAGGTTATAATTTCTTTTTTAATTTTTCTGTTTGGGGTTGAAAAATTGTTTTAAATTTTTTTTCCTCTTTTTAGTTTCTCAAATTTTTGTTTTGTTTTTAGTCAACCCCCATTTTCTTATTTTTCGTAGGATTAAATTAAACCATGAGCTGTAGAAAAGTTCTTGGGTTTTTATTTTTTATTTTACTCCATCATTACAGTACAGCTTTTAAAGTCTTTTGCTCGATTGCTCAGAGTCTGCAGACTGTTTAGTGCAGAAAAGGACTTGCAGATCCAGTTTTTTTCCATCTTCGTAAACAATGAGATGCAACGGAATTGAGTTGTGTCGTGTTTGTGTTCCTTGTTTGTGGCACCGGCACGACAAATGGGAAACTGTTAAAAAAATTTCAAACCAGGGTGCTGATATTTGTAAAGATAGGAAAGCAGTGGACATTTCTGTCAGCACCAAGAGCAGTTCTTTTTAAACTTTTTGATGGAAAACCGACTTGACAGTTCCTGCACTTTTACCATTGAAACATTGTTGGATTTTGTTGGATTTTGAAATCAAAGCTCAATTTTTTGCCTTTCCGGCCGGCAATATTTCAGTTTTATCATTCACTGAAAACAGTAAGTTGGACACTTGAAGAACTTAAACAGAAAAACCCCCTTTACCGGACATCTTAGATGATTTTTTTCTCCACAACACAATTACGGTTGAGTCCACGTATCAATCCGTTGTCAAGATGAGATCGGTCAAGATGAAATCACCATTGCAATTTTGTGGTGAATCTATTGGAAAACTCAAAACATAATTTTATTTTTCAAGATCAGTGGTCGCCATGATCCTTTTTGGTACACTTCTCAATTTTTTCTAGCGCATTTTGAAAAGTACGAAACATCTTTCTCAAAAAGTTTATAAAAATATGCTTAAGAGTTTTATCATGCTTTCCCTTCAACTTGTCTTTCCTTGATTAACTTTGACTTGTGTATTTTGAACATGTTCTGAAAAACCTAATTCTCTTGTCTTTTTCCCATTCCTAGCACATTTGTTAGTTTTGGTTTTTCATAATGTGCCTAAGATTCTAACGTGTTAATTTTGCCTTTTCTCCATTAGAACAGGGTGGTGCAAAATGTGCCAGCTTAAAATTTCAAACACAATCTAAAGACCAGATAACTTTTAGAAAAGTTTCATTTTCTGGTACAGGGTCATCCAGAACTCCTGGGACAATCTCGAAATACCGAGGTGTATTTTCATACAGGCAACTGTTCTGCTAACATTTTGGACTTTCCTTTAGCCCAAAAATGGTGCACT
>JASGXE010010232.1:0-15360 GCA_030068105.1 Sinentomon sp. SZTP_YWyxl | reverse complement strand
AATCCTCCATCGCCGATGACCAAGTATGTTTTTCCTTTCCAATACGATTGTGTTTTCTTTGTTTTTGTTTTTATTGTCAAAAGGTTAATGATGTTCTTGATGTGCTTGGTCTGTTGCCTTGCTGCAAGTCAAGGAGTTCAGAGATATCGGGTGGACAACGTAAGAGACTCTGTGTCGCCACTGAACTGATCTCTGCTCCCTCAGTCATGTTCCTTGACGAACCGACAAGGTTGGTTTCGGTTTCGGGTTTTTCTGATTTGGTTGACAGAAAACACCTCTATTTTACCCAACGGCTGAATTCCCCACCCTGAGGTTCAAATCAATAGAATAACCAATTCAACAGACGGATGCATCTTTCAATGCAACTAGTGGGGCTTCGCCCCACTGCGGCCTTCGGCCGCAACCGTGTTTCGGCGTTGCGTGTCCAGTTGTGGCCTCCTGCATCTGGAAGGTGCATGGGGTTGTCCCCCGTCAGTCAAGTTCGGTGCTCAGTTTTCGAATGGAATAAAGAATTTTACGATGTGGTTTGCGAATTGAAGGGGCGGGTGACTGCCTACTTTCAGGAAAAATGTCCTTTTTGCTGAAATTTTCAACGATTTATTAAAGAAAAATTTCATGGCTTTTTGTCTCAAAAAACTCTCGACGAAACAAAACGTGCTGTTGAGACTTCGATCATCTGGCCACCTCAGTTTATTGATAGCAAATTTCTGCATCACAGTGCCTGGCTGGTATGGTTTGCAAACCAATAGCCGGGTGGAAACGGAGCGTAATTTCTTGGCCTGTGGGTGGTGAAAACTGAAATTGTAATGAAAAAATCGCGCAGGGATGTGATGGGAAGTATGAAGTCCGTTCAATGAGGCGAAAAAGGCAATTGATCATACGGTATTTCCAATGTCACGCATTGCCAATGAAATCTCGATCCTGCTGCTTGCCTTTTCCTTTTCCCTTCCTTCCCATTGATGAAAAAAAATAGTCGCAAAGATATGGAAGGACCGGGATGCGTTTTTACAAACCCTGCCGAGACTTTAGATGGCAGAAAGCGTTTTGAGCAAAAATGCTCGATTGGAGCCCTTCATTCGCAAGAAAAAATATTGTTTTTTCTCACCTAAAGCTATCTGAACCTGACCTAACCCTGTCCGCTCTCGGAAAAATCAATGCTCGTTGGGGGCCCCGGCCTGCCATCTAAAGTCGCGGCAGGGTTTGTAAACTGGCGACCGGGATGCGTATTTAAGAAATGCCTCTGATTTGGGCATATCCCGATTATGCGAAAAAGTGAAAAATAAAGCAAATCAAACCAAACCTAACCTGTCTAGCCACCTAACTATGCCCTAACCTGACCCAACCCAATCTTTTTTCCTGGTTGCAAACGTATTTTCACGTTTTTGGGGAGTTGGAACTTTTTCATTACGTGGTTTGATGGAAAAGTGCCCAAATCGGTGTGCATTATTCTACAAATAGGCGGCCGGGACGGATATGGGCTAAGGTTGTCTCAGAAGGAGAGATACGGAAGGCCAGTAGGACCTGCGCCAGTATCGCCTAATTCTGTAAACAATTGACGACTCCAATTCAAGGGCGTTCAAGGAAAGCAGGAAGAGATGAGGAAGACAAAATTAAAAATAAGAGATGTCTAGAAAAGAAGCAGCGGCATTAATGCACTTAAAACATGTGTTTTTCCCAATTTAACTGCTGCATCAAACTTTTTTTTTACTCTCATGCAGGCGTTGGAATTTTCAACGTGGTTATCTGGAGCAGTCAGATTTTGACCTCGGATTTGCAAAAAGAGCATCTTTAATTTTTGCAACAGATAACCTGCTAGTGTGAATTGTGCTGAGGATACATTGATTGAGGACGAAGGGACACGCAACTTTGGGCGGAGAGCCAGTGGCAACACATCGCGTCTGCGAGGCAATGAGACGATTTGGCGAATTTTTGTAAATACGCGCACCGCACAGGAGCTCAGCATCTTTCAAATGAGCTGGGATTCCGCCCTCGAACCCTTCGGCTGGGCTGGGCTGCGCTCATCAACATTCACCAAAGAAAACCTTCCGGAAAAGCTTGCGGAAACCTGCGACGTTCGTGCCCTTGAAACTTCACACGCACAGCTGAACGTTGCGGCGTGTTTGCTGATATTTCGAGCCTGGAACAAATTATTGATCTCTGCCCAGAGTCTGACCCCTGCAGACCATCTTGGCCTTGTTCCATTCCGCATGCACTTTTTTTTCATTTCATTTGGCATGTAACAACTTCCTGGCTTGATGGGTGGCAAAAACATGCAAAAGCGGCAATGGGTCACGCTTACAGCTGTCGCGGAAAGCTGCAGGCCCCTGCAGACCATCTTGGCCTTGTTCCATTCCGCATGCACTTTTTTTTCATTTCATTTGGCATGTAACAACTTCCTGGCTTGATGGGTGGCAAAAACATGCAAAAGCGGCAATGGGTCACGCTTACAGCTGTCGCGGAAAGCTGCAGGCCAGGACATGTCCTCCTTTTTTGTTTCGTTTTTTGTTCTTCTCAATTTCTCTTGAATTTCTTTCAGAGATTTTCAATTTCTCTTGAAAATCTCTGAAAATCTCTGAAAATCCCCAAAGCAACGCAAGACCAAAGCATTGTTGAAGGGCAGGTCGGCGTACCCGACACAAAGGCCGTGCATGGTTTGATTGCAGAGGTCGTCCGGCTGATTGATGCCTGAAGGCCACACCAATGCCACACCGCCATCGGACACGACTGACGACTGCTCAAATTTGTCAACCGAAATTTTGGAACGAAATGGAGTCGGATTCCACAAAGAGAGGTCTGCAACTGCTGCAACACAGGAACGAATCTGGCGGTGGCGTCTGAATTCGAGTTTTGTTTCAGGGAGAGGAAGACACAAAGCAACATTTCGGGAGGCCAGCTTGACCTTCATTTTGTTCTTTCATTCAGCGCCAAGATCAACTTGCGCTGTTTTGACAGAAAATGGCCGCTGCAATTATCGGTTTCAGAATCAGGTCCAGAGCGAAGCAACAGAAGCATTGTTGAAGGGGAGGGGTCGGAACGAAGGGAGGGGGAACGCAGTTTATTCTGGTTTATTCTTCCCTGGTCGGAAGGCGCCTGACCGTCCTCCGGCCTGACACACGCAGTTCTTTTGTTTTGTTCTTTTCCATCGAATTCAACCTTTCAAATTTGGTCGTGTGTGGCAAAACCGAGGAAGGCGGCGAAAGCAGCCTTTGATGCGGCGGCGAAAGCGGCCTTTGAAATTAAGGATTTTCATAGATAGGGAGACAATTGAAAGAACAAAGCACAGAACTGAGATCTTCAGAAGTGGAACCACGGCTCTAAAGTCTGTCTATTTCGGTCCCAGTCCTTTTCACAGACAGTGGTGCACAAATCCTTTTCATAGACAGTGGTGCACAAGTCCTTTTCATAGACAGTGGTGCACATGTCCTTTTCATGGACAGTGGTGTCTATTTTAAGGATTGTCCAAGTCCTTTTTCATAGACAGTGGCGTACAAAGTTTTGAAAAAAATTGGGGAGAATGCGAGACCGCATTTTGCGGTTAACACAACTATAGAAATTAGAAGAAGGCGAAATCAGATTTTTCATCAAATTTTTTCTCGAAATCTGCAGTCTTCATCTGTTGGCATGCATCTATATTCTCTCCCTCTATCTCTCTTGCAGCGGTCTAGACAGTCTGTCGTGCTTGCAGTTCGTCAGTATCCTAAAGCAGTTAGCCAATCAGGGTAAAACAATAATCTGTTCAATTCATCAGCCAAGTGCAGCTGTTTGTGAAATGTTTGATCAGATTTATCTTCTAAGCAAAGGGGAATGCATGTACAGGGGACATCCCTCTTCAATGATGGTAGAGTTCTTTTCAGGATTTAACCTCTTCTGCCCGCAAGACAGCAATCCAACAGATTATGGTTAGTTGGGAGGGGTTGTGGACAGATGTTTGTGAAATGTTTGATCAGATTTATCTTCTAAGCAGAGGGGAATGCATGTACAGGGGACATTCCTCTTCAATGACGGTAGAGTTCTTTGCAGGATTTAACCTCTTCTGTCCGAAAGACAGCAGTCCGGCTGATTATGGTTTGTTGGGAGGGGTTGTGGAGAGCTGTTTGTGAAACGTTTGATCAGATTTATCTTCTATAAGCAAAGGGGAATGCATGTACAGGGGACATCCCTCGTCGATGATGGTAGAGTTCTTTTCAGGATTTAACCTCTTCTGCCCGAAAGACAGCAATCCAACCGATTATGGTTAGTTGTGGATGGTTGTGGACAGCTGCTTGTGAAATGTTTTATCAGATTTATCTTCTAAGCAAAGGGGAATGCATGTACAGGGGACATCCCTCGTCGATGATGGTAGAGTTCTTTTCAGGATTTAACTTCTTCTGCCCGAAAGACAGCAATCCAACCGATTATGGTTGGTTGGGAGGGGTTGTGGACAGCTGTTTGTGAAATGTTTGATCAGATTTATCTTCTAAGCAAAGGGGAATGCATGTACAGGGGACATCCCTCGTCGATGATGGTAGAGTTCTTTTCAGGATTTAACTTCTTCTGCCCGAAAGACAGCAATCCAACCGATTATGGTTGGTTGGGAGGGGTTGCGGACAGCTGTTTGTGAAATGTTTGATCAGATTTATCTTCTAAGCAAAGGGGAATGCATGTACAGGGGACATCCCCCGTCGATGATGGTAGAGTTCTTTTCAGGATTTAACCTCTTCTCTCCGAAAGACAGCAATCCAACAGATTATGGTTGGTTGGGAGGGGTTGTGGACAGCTGTTTGTGAAATGTTTGATCAGATTTATCTTCTAAGCAAAGGGGAATGCATGTACAGGGGACATCCCTCGTCGATGATGGTAGAGTTCTTTTCAGGATTTAACCTCTTCTGTCCGAAAGACAGCAATCCAACAGATTATGGTTGGTTGGGAGGGGTTGTGGACAGCTGTTTGTGAAATGTTTGATCAGATTTATCTTCTAAGCAAAGGGGAATGCATGTACAGAGGACATCCCTCTTCAATGATGGTAGAGTTCTTTGCAGGATTTAACCTCTTCTGTCCGAAAGACAGCAATCCAACAGATTATGGTTGGTTGGGAGGGGTTGTACAGCTGTTTGTGAAATGTTTGATCAGATTTATCTTCTAAGCAGAGGGGAATGCATGTACAGGGGACAACCCTCTTCAATGATGGTAGAGTTCTTTGCAGGATTTAACCTCTTCTGTCCGAAAGACAGCAGTCCGTCTGATTATGGTTTGTTGGGAGGGGTTGTGGACAGCTGTTTGTGAAATGTTTGATCAGATTTATCTTCTAAGCAAAGGGGAATGCATTTACAGGGGACATCCCTCGTCGATGATGGTAGAGTTCTTTTCAGGATTTAACCTCTTCTGTCCGAAAGACAGCAATCCAACAGATTATGGTTGGTTGGGAGGGGTTGTGGACAGCTGTTTGTGAAATGTTTGATCAGATTTATCTTCTAAGCAAAGGGGAATGCATGTACAGGGGACATCCCTCGTCGATGATGGTAGAGTTCTTTTCAGGATTTAGCCCCTTCTGCCCGAAAGACAGCAATCCAACCGATTATGGTTAGTTGGGAGGGGTTGTGGACAGCTGTTTGTGAAATGTTTGATCAGATTTATCTTCTAAGCAAAGGGGAATGCATGTACAGGGGAAATCCCTCATCGATGATGGTAGAGTTCTTTTCAGGATTTAACCTCTTCTGTCCAAAAGACAGCAATCCAACCGATTATGGTTAGTTGGGAGGGGTTGTGGACAGCTGTTTGTGAAATGTTTGATCAGATTTATCTTCTAAGCAAAGGGGAATGCATGTACAGGGGAAATCCCTCTTCAATGATGGTAGAGTTCTTTTCAGGATTTAACCTCTTCTGCCCTAAAGACAGCAATCCAACCGATTACGGTTAGTTTTGTAAGTTACAAGTGACAACAATATCATTTTCAGCTCGTCGTGAGCAAGAAACCAAACGTTGTCGTTTCATTTTTAAAAAAATTTTTGTCACCACTGAAAAAAAAAGAAAAAAAAGAAAAGAAAGAAAAAAGAAAAAAAAAGAAGAAAAAAGGATGCCCATGAAGTTTAATTCCAGAGGAGACTTCTGGTATCTCACACATCCGAACTTATTCGGCAAGAAAATTTTGCAAGAAATTTCTTGTATGGCAATAAAATTTTGTTCTCCAGTAATCCGCTATTCAATTCCGCCCAGTAGAATACAACTTTACTGTGACCATGGTAATATTGTGCGTTACCATGGCAACAGTCGTAACCCCCTGACAACGAGAACTTTTTAGCGGTTTTTGAGTGGCTACTGCGCGGAAATAAAGGGTCATAGGACTTTTTTCCACTGAATATTTTTTGTTCCGTGTATCCTTGGGAATCTGTCTACGAAAAATGACTTTTATGCGACGACCCCCAATCTCCAAATCTCAGTTTCCCCAAAACAACCTAAATTGGGCTTTTTTGGATTTTTGGGGGGCACTGCGTGGACTTGAAGGCTCGGACGGTTTTTCGTCACTGAACATTTGATGTTTTACTCGATAAGAACCTGTCCTGAAAATTTGACAGTTCTATGATGAAATCTTACCTCACCCATGAATTCCCCAAAAGGGTCCATTTTGGGGGGTTTTGGGGGGCATAACTCAGTATTGGGGAGTCGGATCATTTTTTCACCTGTTCGATTTGTACAGTCACGGGGAATCTGTTCCGATATTTCTGTGGGTTGATTTACGGGACACCCTGTATACGAGTATAAAGTTCACATGTTCTCGTTTTTTCTTCTTTTCGACACAGCAATGGAAGTCCTGGCAGGGGAGTACGGTGACTTCCAGTCAACTATTGCCTCAGCAGTGAGAAGAAGGTCTAACGACACCATTGGCTGTCTTGCTGGAACAATGTTGGAATCACCAGGTGACGTATATTAGATTATGTACCAACTACGGAGATTATCAGGCACATAAACCAACGAATTTCGTCATTGTTTCCGTTTTGGTTTTCCTGTACTCGTGATTTTCGCAAGAACAGGATATTTTTGAAACTTTTTCGTCATCATCCTGTCCGTTTTAGGCAAACATAACACCCTACTATCAGATCCTTCATGGTTTATTTATCATCCGCAGCCGCTAAA
This sequence comes from Sinentomon sp. SZTP_YWyxl, assembly GCA_030068105.1. Taxonomy (NCBI): domain Eukaryota; kingdom Metazoa; phylum Arthropoda; class Protura; order Sinentomata; family Sinentomidae; genus Sinentomon; species Sinentomon sp. SZTP_YWyxl. The sequence goes on along the minus strand of JASGXE010010232.1, from coordinate 8,250 downwards.
GCGTGGCATAATCTTGATGTCAGAAGCAGGTCATCAAATGTCCACACAGAAATTATTTCATTCGGAGAAGTGGAGAAGTGGTCTTTAAAGAACCGCAGAAGAATGTTAACGCTAAAAGCTATCAGTGAGAATCAAAAGGTCATATGTCCACAGATCACAAGTTTATGAAAAGGTCATATGTCCATGGTCATACGAGATTTTGATTCCAAAGCAGAAAATCGCACTGAATATTTCAGCCATTTCAGGCGTATGTGAATTTCGGACATCAGCCATTTTGATTGCAAACTGTGGATGCATACGTGGCATAGGTACATTTTTCCGCTCTTGACTCAAAATGGCCAAGTGTGGGCATATGACCTTTTGATTCTCACTGCTCTATTGTCGAAAATATTTTGGACAAAATCAAAGAATTTCGATACAATCCTATTTATTTGCATTGAACAGCTGCTATAGCTGATGATTGCACAGCATCCTGCAGCAATGTCCGTCGAAGCAATGTCAACGATGAGTCTGTCAGAGGCAGGCAGTTCAATTCGTCAGCCTGGCACCAGTTCCACACTCTGCTTCAACGGGAATTTAGAATAATATTTAGAAATCGGGTTAGTATTTTTAGATTTATATTTATTAGTGCATGCGCAGGCCAGTATCCGGATGGCTCAGATCAGCCTATTTGCAAGAGCCTTAGACAAGGCAGCCCATTATACGGGACCGGTGACAGGGGCAGAACGAACTGTGGCAGAAATGGACTGAGGTAGAATTTTTGCATTTTTGGAGGCTGGTTTTTCCATTTCTCCGGGTTAGGTTAGGTCAGGTTAAGTTCAGTTAAAAGTTAGGACAGGTGTAAGCTACCACCTCCATGCAAAAACTCCCTCCAAAACTCCCTCCTTTGTCCAATTCTACCTCAGTCCACTTCTGCCTCAATCCACTTCTGCCTCAGTCCGTTCTATCACAGTCCCCCGATCCGATTATACATCGTTCCAAATAATAAAGGGTATGTGAATCTTTTTGAGGAGGGAATTTATGAAATGGAAACTTGAAAGTCCAGTTAGAAAAAAATTGTTTGAGATTTTTACTCTATGCGAAACCCAACTGGGCTCCCAAAGAAAAGGGAATAGGATGTGTTACCGCCGCTGTTATGGTGTTGGCACGAGTTTGAAAATGCCAAAAATCCTTCAATCTGAGACGGCAAAATAATTTTTTACCTATACAAATGGCGAAAAAACACATCGCCAACCAAATAAAGCACAAAAACGTCGCCAAAAACAGGCAAAGTCCGCTGTGAAAATTTATGTTTCCTTTTTTAGATCACATCGTGATCTTTGCTGCCTAACTTTCCAGGCATTGTTTCAGATCCGGATTCTGGCAAGCATTGGTACGGGTTTCCTGCTCGGATTGTTGTACTACAACAGCGGACGAGACGCAGATCGTTTTATGAACATTATGGGCATGAATCTGCTAACCCTTTACGGACTTATAATGCTCACCATTCCACCTCTTCTGCTCACATGTAAGCTTTTCTCTCTCTGCTCACCTGTAAATTGCACTGTTTGGACTGAAATTCTCCGAGATTATTCATTTTGCAAATACGGTACAGTCACTTGAACAATAATGACTCAAGTGATCCAATGCAGGTGCTTACATAGAGGGAGTCAAATAATGTTTTCTGTGACTGTAGGTACTGACATCCAAGATCAAGTCTTGGAGTCTGGCTCTGTGTTATCTGAAGCGCAGCATGGGTTCATGCCTGGATATTCTTGCAACACACAGCTCACGCCTTCAGTCAGGTTTTGGCTATGGTACTCGATAAAGGTGCGCAAGTTGATGCTATCTTTCTTGATTTTGCAAAAGCGTTCGACGTTGTTAGCCATTCTATACTGCCACGGAAACTGGCCTTTATGGGTATTGACAGTGTTACTCTGAACTGGCTGCAGGGCTATCTCTCTAGCAGAACCCAAGTTGTCAAGGTTGAAGATCACATTTCTGAACCTCTCCCAGTGCCATATGGTGTTCTGAACTGAATACGTGCCTTCTAATAATTGTGCCTTCTAATAATAGTGAATAATAGTGCCTTCTGAACTGAATACGTGCAGTGTTTTTGGACTACAGGATTTCGGCCATCAATTGACAAAATATGCATAGCGTATTTCTTGTTCATAAAGACAAGTTTGCGAATACTTTCCATTGCTCTAACATGCATAAGAATGTTGCTTCTTTTTCCCCTCTCTCCCCCCACAGTTCCACCCCGAATGCCGAATTTGAAGACGGAACAGTTCAACAATTGGTATTCACTAAAACCATACTACATTGCAAGGACCATCGCCGAAATTCCACTTCTTGTAAGTGTCTGAAAAAACTCCCAATTCTCCTTACGAACCTTCATCAAACCCAATCTTTCCATACGTTTTTGCATCGTTACCTACCTATCATTCGACGACCCAAAAATGTTTTTTTTTTTTTAGGACGTCAAAGTTGATTGAAATGAGTCAGTTGATTCAGAACATTTGCCAGTAATCTGCCAGTAAATGCATGCAAGACCTTCCCGCATCTAGTCCCTGAACAAAAAGGTGAAATTTCAAAAGGCCCTTCCAATTTCGCTTTGGCGTCTTCTAATTTCAAGGCTACGCTTTGTGGCGTTTGCCCCATAATTAATGGTCGATTACCACTTATCAGTGATTGACCGAGTGCCAACTTGAATTTCTTGAATTTTAAAGATCCGAGCAAACATCTAAACAACCCCCACGCTTGACAACTTTTGTCTATGGCAGTTTTCAGTTGAACACTTATCTTGCTTCTTCTGACACACAACCCAGTGAGGTCTTCGTATTAGGTCATGTCAAGATTTCTCTACCGATGAAGAGATTGAGTTGTTGAAGCTCCAGTTGGAGTCTCAGATAGAGTACAAGCATGCATGAAGCTGCAGACCTGCTTTCAACGTGCACTAAAATTGTACAAAAAAGCTCCAAAATAAATAAAAATAAAACCAAAATTGGAACTAATCGCAGGCTTTTTGGTAAAATTGGAATCAGGCCTTTTGGTAATCCAAAGCAATGACTAATACTCTGTTCACACTGGATTACTTTACTTTGCTAAAGCAATTTGCTTTTGAAAAATGCCGACACGCAAATATGAGTTGGACACCCCTGCACGTTCACGCAAAGTGAGGCTTTCTGCTTGCCTTCGATTAATGTATTCGATATTTTAGGACGGCGTAAATAAGAAAAATAAAAATATGAAGACAGCACCAAGAAAAAATTCCCGATCACACTGCAAGATTGATGAAAAATGCAGCACAACAACAACTGACCGATGTGCAGTTTTGAAATCGCACCACGGCACCAGGAAGAAAATCACAATTGTTGTTGCCATGGCAACGCAGCAACAAAAAAACCGAAACCAAAGCTTCATAAATTCTAACAGTAATTGCTATAGGTATACGTAAAAGTTCTCGACTATGGAAGTGATTCAAGTGTCCAACCTTTTTCATGTTCATGCGTTCCACAGATGCCGGCTGTCGGAGTCCGAGCTATATCTCATGTTGGTGAAACTGTTCGAGAACTAGGGGTGAGCGGAACCCGGTTTTTTTGTTCGGAACGGAATCGGGTCGGAAATTTGAAAGTCGGGTCGGAATCGGAACTATTTCGGAACCGGAACTATTCACGGAACCTGAATTATTTCGGTACCGGAACAATTCGCGGAATCGGAACTAACTTCGGAACCGGAACTAAATTCGAAACCGGAACCACTTTCGGTACCGGAACTATTCGCGGAATCGGAACTAACTTCGGTATTGAAACTAAATTCGGAACCGGAACTACTTTCGGTACCGGAACTTTTCGTGAAATCGGAACTAACTTCGGCACCGGAACTAATTTCGGAACGGAACTTTTTCGGAATCGGAACCGGAAGAATTTTAGGAACCGGAACTATACTCTCGGAATCGGAACAAACTTCGGTACCGGAACGTTTTTCGGATCCGGGTCGAAATTCGGAATCGAAACTCCTTCGGAAACGGAACCATTCTTGGATTCCTCTTTTCGTAACCGTGACTATGTTCGGAACCGGAACTCGTCGGAACCTGATCCAGCATGGAAACCAGAAATTCTCTCATGAGCCAGCTGGCTGAATTGAAGGCGCTTTAGCATACCCGACACGCATAATTTTTTTTTCCAATCCACTTCCGCGGACCAGGAGGTCGCAACAGCCAATCACGTCGCCTCAAATTGTGACGTCATCAATTTTGGGATTTTTGCATTCCACACCGCTTTTTGCCATTTGGCATGTTTGCCACGCTTCGCAGCTCTTTCTGGGGTTGCAATAGGGTTAGGTTAGGTCAGGTTAGGTTAGGTTAGGTCAGGTTAGGTTTGGTTTAGTCAGGTTTTGAAAATTGGATGTTGAAATTGGCTGGAAATCCCAACAACCAATCAGAGACGCGCATGCGGAAGTGGATTGGGAAAAAAATGTTCACCCGACACGCTGGATTTCCGGTTGTTGTCAATAGTCATGGCAGATGAATCTTGCTTTGATTCTCTGAACGTGCTTAGTGCTGTCCGAATAGTTTACTTGATTGGGTAGCAGACAGGTGAACCACATACAAGCACTGTTCTCACTGCTACATTGAAGACTGATGACTTCACTTTGGGCATGAATCTAGATTTCTTCGAATTTGAGTTTGCAGACTTAAATTTCGGGCATTTCTGGTGTTTCGGAATTCGAAGGTTCGACTATAAAAAAAGTTAATAAGTTCCGTCATTCGATTCCGAGATCCGCATACCGAACCAGGCGTTCCGACTCATATCTATTGGATTTCCAAACGAATTTCTAAGTTTTCCGGAATTCCTCGAATTTCGGAATTCGGATAATCTCGGAATATTTCCGATTTTTTCGGAATTCCGAACTTTCGGAATTCCGTGAATTTCGGAATTCCGAAAATTTCGGAATTTGTCCGATTTTTTCGGAATTCCGAAACTTCGGAATTATTAAACGTTCCGATTCCGAATTCCGAACCGGTGTTCCGACTCATCTCTGTCGAGAAACCATTTTGGCGTCGACGTCGATTTGTTTCCGTGGAAGTCCACAAAACGTGCCAATTTCAACAGATGGTTGTTGTAGGCGATGTTCGGCATAATGATTTGAAGGAAAAAGAAAACTTATCGACCACAATAGTTGAAGGAAAAAATAGAATACCCCTCGGAGAATTATCCTTTTTTACCTAGGATTAACCCCTATATCCTTGGAGAAAAATTTGGAAAAAAAAATCCGGGACTCTTTCACACTCGTGGAAAATTTAATCCCTGGGCAAAATTCGCCCTCGGGGAAAAATCTCATCCTTGGAAATAATTCTCCCTCGGGAGAAAATTTCATCTCTGGGAGAAATTTCACCGAAGGGGAAAATGTCACCATTCTAGAAAAAAAAATGATCTTGGGGAAAATCCACCAACGGAAAATTTAATCCATGAGGAAATTGACCCTCGGCTAAAATTTCATCCTTCGGGAAAAATTACCGCCAGGGAAAATTTCATCCTTGGGGAAAAATCACCGTCAAGAACAATTTCATCCCTGGGGAAAAATTTCATCCTCGGGAAAAATCACCCATGAGAAAAAGTTCACCCTCGTTGAAATATTTCACCGCCGGGGAAATAATCACCATTGGGGAATCACGATTTGCAACAAATATTGAGGGGCGTTCCAAACTTGCTAGTGAATATTGGTGGGTTCCATATTTCCGGTGAAATTTGATGGGGTTCCATTCCTGGGTAATTTTTTTTTATTCATGGCAAGCATTTTTGAAGCCGATCCGCAGTGGTTGCGGCATGCTTTTCATTCATTCTTCACTCACTTCCAAATTCATCTAATTCATACCAAAATAGAATAAAATAAAATAATAAAACAAAACAAAATAAAAATTAAAATAAATAAAATAAAAGTAAACAAACCAAGAAATGCGGCGTTCGATTGTGCGGTGGCATTTTCGAGAAAAGGTGAAATTTATGAAGCTTTGTTGTTTGTGGCATTGCTGCAATCGCGATTTCCTTGTTGTTGCGCTCAACAGAGATTTTTCTTTGCCCTTTTAAAGAGTGAAGGAGTCATCCTAGCGAAAATGGTCCCTCTATAAAATGACTTGCGCCGAATTTTTACATCTTTTGAGACAATTTTCAGCTTCCAACTCGCAGGGAATGTCAAGATATTGGTTTTTTTTGAAAACTGTTATTTTATGACCATATATGGTAATATCACCAGCGCAGACCATGCAGGGTGTCCCACTCATATTTGCGTGTCGGCATTTTTCAAAAGTAAATTGCTGTAGCAAAGTAAAGTAATCCAGTGTGAACAGAGTATAATACCGTGTTTACATCTGAATTTTTTAATGATCATTAAAGGAAGCTCATTAATCGAAACTGTCGTTAATGATTCATTTATTTGACCCGTTTACATTTGCATTTTCGCCGAACATCATTAAAAAGGACTGCGGATTGCGCTTGCGTTCTCCTGAAATATTTGAATGCAATAGTGACAATGCAACAGCAGCAGTGAAATATGAGCGTTCTTTTCGAACAGAATTTCAAGCTTGGGGGTATAGCTCAGTGGTAGAGCATTCGACTGCAAACCCAGAGGACCCGGGTTCGATACGCAGCCGCACCATGAAATTTTCAGATTCCATAAAAGATTCCTTTCATTTTTGGTGGGTATTCGAAGCTGTTCCATCTTTTCTTTTCTGGAATATGGTGTCCTTGAATGGCCAGCAACATTTCTGCAGCATGATTTGTCGAATTTGCGCCTCTGTATACGTTCAAAAGTGCTCAAGCGACCCCAAAACCACGAAACGTTTTGAACGTCATTAAAATAAATTATGTTCGGAACATAATTAAAATAAATGATCTTCCTGATGACGTTCCCTAATTTTGGGCGTTCACATCTAAAATTAATGACAAAAACTGAAAATTAAATTATGTTCCGGAACGTCATTAATCGAAAAAATTGGAAAAAAGCGTTTACACTTGCGATTTTGATGATCATTAACTTTTTAATGATAATTAAAAAACAGATGTAAACAGGGTATAAGGGTGATGACACATGGCGTTAAGGCGACATAAACGCGCCTACTTACGTTTAGGTAATTCATATTCCATTTTGGAATTTCGACAATTGCTCAGCTCAAATCACTCGAGTCTCCATTTTTCCCAAATAAAAAATCACTCAAACAACATTATTTAGTCACAACTACCAATGCCATATTTCCAGCTGATAACACCAACTGTGTTTGTTCCTACCGTGTTCTACATGTCGGGTCAACCACCGTCGAATCCACGAAGGTTCGGTCTCTTTCTGGCTGCACACATCCTCTCCACGACAGCAGCCAATGCGCACGGCCTGGCTGTCAGCACAATGTTCGACACTCAGGTTAGTATATCACTATTAAGCCCTTGTTCACTATTGGCCTTCTGTATTTTTTTCAACTAATTTTTGTAAGGAAATTGTTCTTCTAAATGGAACCAACCCAATCTCATCTACGAATACCCCAGTATACCTCGTATAGTGGCGGCGGAAAAAGATTACTCAAACATGTGTTTTTCCCATTTAACTGTTGCCTCCAAAACTTTTTTTCTTTCTTTTTACTCTTATGCATTTGGTAGAAATTAAAGCGCCAAATTGCAACGGAGCTTTCTAGAGGTGTCAGATTCTGACATTGGTGATGAAAGAGGATCTTTTATTTCTACAGCATGTAGTTTTTGCAAAAATCTCAAGAATGGAATTTTTCACATGTATGGGTAATCTTATTCCGCCGCCAGTATACACCTCATCCCAATCCTCGCGGAACATTTCTCGCTTTTTTCCGGAAAGCAGATAGGTTTTAGCATCGTATTTTTACATATGTACCTATAGAGCCACACAGAGAAAAAATGAAGTATGCTGATGTCGAGATAAATCATAAGTGACACATTCCGAGATAAAACTCCAGGTTGAATCAGCGCGCTTGACCACAATTTTGCATTGCAGTTCGGAATACCTGCCGACATCTGAAAAAAGCTGAACTGGACGAGTTTTCACACACGCTTAAGTGGCCAAAATAGGATAGGAAGATGAGGACGATGTAGGTAGGGTAGGATAGGTTAGGATAGGTGTGTTAGGATAGGCAGGTTGGGTTAGGTCAGGTTAGGTAAGGTTTAGTTAGCTTTAAGTATATCAGAAAGCAATGGTGATAACTCGTTCAGTTCAATGTCGGCAGGTGTTCCGAACTGTTACCCAGTTTTG
>JASGXE010010231.1:0-18578 GCA_030068105.1 Sinentomon sp. SZTP_YWyxl | reverse complement strand
AAATTCTAAGAGAAATTTAACATGAGAGAAAGATGTTTCGTGGGGTTGGGTCTATCTGCTTTCTGCTTGAGGGACAAAACCACTTTCTGCAAACCGCCGTTTTCCACAGCAAACTCTCAGAATTTTTTTGCCCCCCAGAAAGTTGCTGAATGGATGGATGCAACAGAGGGAAACAGAAATATGTTTCCACACACGGAAGCAAATGAGACAGCCGAACTCAATCAAACGGGGGAACAATTCAAGCAGGGCTCTTTGAAGGACTTGAGATCTTGGCGTTCCTTCAAAGAGCCCTGATTCAAGTTTGCAAGAGCTCAACTTTGAAATAGAAATAGAAGTTTCTCACTTTCAACCTTTGTTGTAATGTTTCAACTTGATTAACGAAACCAACACTTTCATGATAATTGCGATTGATGATATTTTCGCAAAAACTGGATGCTGCAGAAATTAATTGTGACGTTTTCGGGATTGAACTCAGGACAAGCCGGAACCATTAACCCTTTACCGCACGGACCGAAGCCAAGAAACGATCCTGGGAAATGGGGTGTCATGCATCTGGAGGGGTTGCACAGTTTCAGATGGAATTTTGCACAGCAGGGACAAACGCGCAACACTTCTCTTGACAATTCTCTTGATATTGTCTTGCCCCTGCCGAGGTTTTCAAGATTTGGTTGTTCAAAGCGAAGTTGCTGGAGCTGTTGCCGAAGTGCTGTCAACAGGGGGCGTCTGAATGGATTGACACTTGTGTTCACCAGGTTGATTTTCACTCATCATCATCATCATCATCGTGGAGTCATATGGACTGATAGCCATTCGGCTGGTGGTCCGACCATTTACCTTGTTGCACACACCTTGGGCTCGCAAGGAGAACTATGCCCCATAATCGTAGCCCATTTCTGCTCTGCATTCAACTGAAACGACTCGGACCAGTTTTACGGCGTACGAGAACTCGTATACACGCCAACCCGCAGGGTTCCCGGAGAGAGTCATGCTCTGCAGAGAGTGATGTGTGACTTGTGAGATGTGGCTTCTCTGTTGTGTAACCTGCCAAGCCACTATCTTGGACTTGGAGCTGGGTGTTCTTTAACGTGCACAGGGTTATGCTGCACACGGGACCTCCTGCTTAACGTCTCATCCGAAGGAGACGAGGGACTTGGCCACTAAGCCCCCTTCCAGCAGCACAAACTGGGGTACAAGGGTGGTCTCCCATCCAAGCATCATCCAGGCCCAACGTTGCTTAACTTCGGTGTTCTGATGGGAACCGGTGCAAGCCACGAGGTATGCGCTGCTGGCCTTGATTTCTTGGTAGAACGATGCTGTTGTGTCACTTTGGGTTGTTCGCAAGGTTTTTGGGGTCTCCCCGCCCCGCACACCAAAGGGTTTATTTCTGGCCACTTTCTCGACATCGCATTTTGAGGGGCATTTCCATGTTTTTTGGGGGGGGGGGGTGAGGGGGCTTTTCTCGCAAGAAATTTTTTGACAAATTTTTTTCCAAACCCGTTTGTTTTCCTCTCTGAAAAAGTTGCTCGATCGGGGCCCCGGCTTGCCATCAAAATTTGCGACAGAATTTGTGAACTGGCGACCTGCGGAATACGTGCATGGCTTTTTGAAAATTTTTCAACTGCAACAGATGGGAGTTCGATCGAATTTCGGGCATGCATTGAAGCTCAAATTTTGTTGGATTCCTTCAATGCTTCGACTGCTTTCGGCTTTGCATTGTGATTTCTTGTTTTTCATCCATTTTGCGACTCAAACTCTCAACTTCCAATCCCGATGGCAAACATTCCAACATTGATTGTGATCATCAACCAACAACATCAATCAGTCAGCAAGCAGCAACCAAATTCGAATTCGTCGGAAAATTTCAGTTCACAGAGGGAAGGGAATCCGACGATTCGAGTCGCGCTTTGCCTCTGCCTCTGTCAGCCCGCAGCACGAAACAGAACCATTCTCCCGTTGCTTTGCCATTGTGGATGCAACTTGATTTTGGTTGGACTCAGTTTGCGCCACAATCGCCATTTCAACGATGGCTGATGCATCTTTTTTTTTCATCTGACAGATTTTTCAAAAGACGAAAGAGCCTTCCAAACTTGAGGAATTCCTGTGGGGGGATCGAACTTTTCCTGACCTTCCCCGAACTTTTCCTGACCTCGAAAACAAACTCGAACCAACTCGAACCAAACCAAGACCAACCAAACCCAACCTGTGTTACCTAACCCAATCTAACTCCAACATTAACCTAACCTGACCTACCCTCAGATTGGGTCAGGTTTGGCAGCTTTGATCCGTCTTCGGATTGATCCGCTTTCATTGCAGGGGCGTACGAGTATTCAGTATCTATAGGCGAACGCGGAGCTTGTCAGGGAAAGGATCTGGTGAGGCTTGGACAGGAAGTCCCCCAGTCCTTGCAAGTTGCAACGGGCTTCTATTAAAAGGGCAGGGCATCTGCGGAAGAGTCTGCGTGCGGTCCCCCATTGTTGTTTTCGGGGTCCGAACGCGTATGTCCAGTGCCTCCAACAACACAAGGCCGTTGCACGTTGTGACGTCAAAATGCGTGGATGGTGGAAAAGAGGAAAAGACAATGCGAGTATGGTGCGTCCGAGATGTGCTCCCCACGGAAACTTGAAATTTCTCTTGAACCGATTAACCGATTTTGATGAGACTTGTTGTACTGGAAAGCTGAAAATTAGACCATTTCAATGGTGTATAACAACCCCTAACTTTTCATGCTGAAGCTCCAACAGAATTTGAGGGACAAACGTGTTCAAGTTTAGAAGTGATCAAATACCGGTTTCCTGTCACATATTTTCAATGATTGTGAGATTTTTTCCGTTGAAACATGGTTTCCACCTGCCAGAAAGTTGTAGAGGAAGCTTTCAGCTTTCCAAAAACACCAAAATCATTGAATTTGAGCATCATTTCACTATTTTATGACCAGAGTAAAGCGACAAGGCAGCATCGTTTTGTTTTTGAGCGGGGAAGAGGCCGCGACTCCCTGGGATTTCCAGGGAGGCGCAGCATCTTCCCCGCTCAAAAACAAAACAATGCTGTATGTGTTTTCTCTGGTCATAAAAATAATGTCAAATGGTGTTCAAATTCAATGATTTTGGTGTTTTTGGAAAGCTGAAAGCTTCCTCTACAACTTTCTCGCAGGTGGAAACCATGTTAGTTGTTACAACGGAAAAAATCGCACAATCATTGAAAATATGCGACAGGAAGCCGGAATTGGATCACTTCTTCTTAACTTGAACACGTTTATCCCTCAAATTCTATTAGAGCTTAAGCATGAAAAGTTAGGGGTTGTTATACACCATTGAAATAGTCTAATTTTCGGCTTTCCAGCACAACAAGTCTCATCAAAATCGGTCAGCACACCTCGGACGCCGCTCACCCGCATTGTCTTTTCCTGTTTTCCACCATCCACTATTTATGACGTCACGCCATTTTTACTTCTCGTGCAAAGGCCTTGTGTTGTAAGAGGCGCTGGTATGTCTCACCGGGATTCTAGGAGCTGGAGTCCCAGCCAGGGATCCTGAACTTTTGAATTATCCAAAACAGCTGGGCTCAATGTGGACTTATTCGTGAAGATTTTCCTTTTGGAGCCGATGACACGATGTCGGAAACTGAAGCAGATCTGAATCCAACCTCTTTTTGGGAGGAGACACAATTGCACGATCGCAGGGAAACATTGCGATCCGTGTTGCTCCACTCTGTGCTCCACTCCGTTGCTCCACTCTGTCTGGAGCAACGGAGCCCCAGCGGGGTTCCAATGGACTCCCTTGGAACCTTCTGGGGGTCTGCGCCCGGGGGTCTGGGGCGCGGTCGCCTCCTGCTCTCACTGTGCCTGCCACTGTGGAGCGGGGTGTCCCTCTTTCGCGAACACATGCCGGCTGTCGAGCGCCGCCTCTGCCGCACACAGCGCCTTTCGCAGCCAGCCAAGGGGGGTCTACACACCCCCAAAGAATTCCCTACCCCAGCCCCAGAAAAATTGACCAAAACACTGGTGAGGATGGTGAGTCGAATCAGTTTGGCTGGCTGCCAACAGAGACACAGGTGGTCCTTGCTGTTGGCTTGCCATGGCAGGAGATTTGGCCACTTTAACACCAATTTTGACTCCAAAATGAACGCTCAAATTTCCAACTTTCCTCAGCTTCTGGGGGGCTCCGCCTCCCGACCTCCCGCCAGAGGCTCTGCCCCTTGGAACTCCGCTGGGGCGCTGCCCCAGACTTCAAATTCTGGGGGACTCCGCCCCCAGACCCCCAGTCTGGGCTGCGCTCAGATCCTTCATCGAGACATGACCCCCTGGCATTTTCACACCCCCAAATCTCGAAATCCTGGCAAAACTGCTGTTCGAAGCAATCCTCCTGCAGGGTGTCACAATTAAATTGCCGTGGGTTGGCTTCACGGTCAGGTTTGGTCAGATTGGGCTCGGGGAGGGCACGTGGAGACACAGAAAGAACATTGGAGAAAAAGAACAACGAATCCCGACCAAACCTCGCCCGATCTGACCCCAAACATGACCAAATCCACAGTTCATTTCTCAGAAAACCCTCTGCGTTAGATCAGGTTGGTCTGTCTGGTCTCATAACTAGGAGAGGGTTTTCCGAGAATCTCTGATATTGGGGTTGTTTCAGGTAAATTGTGTCCCCACCCATCAAAAAACGTTTCCACTTCTGGTTGAGGCCTCCGTCACCTCCACAGCCCTGTGTCACCTTGTTGCATGCACAGACTCAGGTTTTGGAGGCGGTGGTTTCTGTGATTGAGTTTGTAAATGCAGGCCGAGATTGCGAGGCGGCGGAGGCGGCCGGCCCGGCAGGTAGGCCTATTCCGAGCTGCTGCAAAAAAATAAAAACAAAAATTGTTGCAAAAAAATGATTTTTTTTTTTCACAAAATATGGGATTTCGAAACTGTGGAAAAATGAAAAAACTTTGATTTTTGAGATGAAACAAAGACATGCAGATGCATGCCGTGGGGCCGAATCCGAGATGCGGTGGAGACAGGTCTTTGGAACTGTTGCCAGAGATTCAAGTCGACTGAACAGTATCAGCTATTCGACTGAACAGTATCAGCTATTGCTGCAACGAGGAATACATACCAATGGAAGGGAAACGGGTGTTTATTCTGGGTCCAAAATCAACACGCAGTCGCTCCGTCCTCATCACAAACTTCTTCGCATTTTCTGGCTGGGTTTTCATCCGCCGATTTCCTCATCAAGAATGTAGTCCCTGAAAATGCTGATTAAATTATCAGCCGATAGGAGGTTTCCTCGTGATGACAATTTCAGTGATGCGCATCCAAAGTGTCTGGAAACTTTCTGTCATGCTTTCGGCAGAGGAAGACATTTGTCCGTTTGACGATTGTGTGATTGGGGTTCTGGCAGCAGAGAAATTGTTTTCACAAAAAAGAACATGGCGTGGTGACTGGCGAGTCGAGATTGTCGACGGTTTCGAAAGTTCATTTCTGCTTTGCTTGTTTTCGGTGAGCAGTCATCAGATGTTTTTTCTCTGTTTTAACGCAGCTGTGGTGTTTAGTTGGTGTGCGAATTCTTTCAAATGGTCCCTGCGATCACAGCTGTTGCTTTTACGTGATGATTTGTGGTTCCACGTTGAATTAAGAAGAAAATAACCATGTTTGCTGTGAAAAATGGAGAGCAAACTTCGTCCTGATTGTGGCGTTCGCTGCAAGCAAAGATGGCTGCGGCGCAGATGGAAAATCGTTCTTCTCAAAAGGAAATGCACAATTCTGACCCGAATATCGTCTTGCCAAATGGAACGGAAGAAGAAGCGAGTGCACACGTGATTCCGAAAAACCCTGGAAAAGACAAAAAGACCAGGAAAGGCAAAAAAGGTGCCCAGTATTCCATGGAAACTGCGACCCAACATTATCCGCCTCAACCGCCAAACGATGCGTCTTTTACCCACAATGCCATTGGAGTCAATCGGAGCAACGATGGAAATTTTGAAGTACATGGTTCAAATTCTAATCCCAGCAGTGGTGGTGAAGTGGAATCTTTTAACAAATGCGGGAACGATGGCAGTGCTCCACCCATCAGAAGTTCTTTTGATCCCCAGTTTCAGGCCGACACCGTGGGGAATAATGTGCATAATATGAATCAGCATTCCCCTGCAAATTACAATGATCACCAAATTCCAAGACCCGGATTCCCCGAAAATGGGAAGACGCCTGTACGAATGCCATCACGGCCTCCCAGTGGAGGTGGAAATTCACATCCCGCTGGAGGCGTGCCTGTCTCTGGCTATCAACAAGCTCCGTCCACAATGGGACCAATGGGTTGTCCCCAACAGAGAAACCCTGGCATGGGTCAGAACATGGGACCCCCTCACCAAGGAGGTCCGACACCTACTTTGAATCAGTTGCTGCAGTCCAGCTCTGGCCCTCGTTATCTTCACGGATCTGCTAGCCCAGGTTCTTCCACCCCGCAAGTGACGAATGCCCCTTCAGCATACCCACAAAACAGTTGGACTTCGCCTTCAAGGCCACCATACGGATGCCAATTACCACCAAATTACAGGCAACCACAGGTGAGTTGAGTAATTAGGTACCTGCGATTATGACGCCAATTCATTTTTTATCGGGTGGCAGTCATCTGATCAAAGCAATTGTAGGTCCATGATCATTAGATCATCATAGGTACCTACCTATGAATGAACACCTCAATGGCTACTCATGGGAACAGTGGTCGGAATCGGAATTTATGCCGGAATCGGAACCGCGAATGGCTGTTTCTACTTCTTTTTGCATTGTGATGATGTCAAAAGACCCTTCTGACCTGTCAGAAAATGCAGATCCTGGAAAAATCAGCTTTTTGTAACAATTCCACTCCACCCTTGCGGAACATCGAACAATCGGAAAATTCCATCATCTCATTCTTCCGAAAGTTTCGGTACAATTGTGATTTTTTTGGAATTCCACACTCGGAACATTCTTTTAAATTTCGGAATTCCGAATTTTGAGAAGTTGGTTCCGTTCCGAGTTTCTTCCGATTCCGAATTCTGAAGACGGTGTTCCGACTCACCACTAAAGGCACCTCTCTCTCATGATGTTCCACGTTGCTTCAAGCCAAGTGGGTCTGCCTTGTCACTTCCTATCGAAATTGTTGGAATGGCTTTCCGAAATTGTTTTCAGTCAAAAAGGCAGGCACCTACCGTACCTTGTACCTTCTCAGGTACCTACGTGGTTAGGTAGGTGCCTTGGATGTCTCCCCAGCTGGTCTTGCTCTGTTTTTTTTACTGCCTCCCCAGTTCAAGTGGTTCCACACACTGTTATAGAACATGTAGGTGGGTAGGCCTACCTCTGTCTAGGTAACATGTGCATGTTTGCTGTTTTCACCCTGTACCTGCTGCTTGACCTTCGACATACCTACATCCATCACAGCATTACAAACACCCACCTACCTATGCATCAAAAATACAGGGATAGTTGAACTGGGTTAACTCTCGAAGTGGGTAGGTAGGCAGTGCTTAAATTGTAGGGGGAACGCAGTGGGCGACACCCCCCTAGAGAAGGAATAAATGCACCCAAATATTCAAATTTCACCTCTATACAAAGATGAAATCTTGGCAAACGCCCCCTAGTTCTGGTTTTACCAGAACCTACACCTGGAAGGTATGATAACACCGCACCATATAATCGGTAAGATACATTTTGAGCAGGTCGAAAGGCGGAACAAGGGAATTCCTCTCAGTTGTGGGGTTTTGGATCACACCCATTTGAGTGTCAATTGATTGGATTTTTGTGATGATGCAGACTGATGCATTCCCAGGATTGGTTGGTATTTTCACTCACCTGCATGCCAGATTATCCTCGCAATGTATTCCCCATTGGCCACTATCCGGATTTCCAGACATAGGTACCGCCCAGGTCAGGTAACCTACCTAGATAGGTACCTACCCAATAAACCAGATGACAAAAAGCTAAGGTCCAATCTTGAATTTATTGCATGACAAGTAGGCACCTACCACTCCACCCCAAACTAAAGGCCAGCACAGATCACACAATTTTGTTATGTTCATTGTGTTTCTGCCTGTTCTCTGCCAACTAGTGCTCATAACAGATAGGTAGGCTACCTGTGCCCAGATTGGCCCATGGTGACTTCAGCCTATTTCTGCAATTTATGAAATTTGTTTTGTGCAAAAAACTTGGTGGCCCAAAATGGAGCCCACAGAACTAAACTGGAGATTTGCAAAAGCTAGGCTACCTAAGCAAAGCTGAAGATGGCAAAGGTACTTACCAAGGCTACATAATATGAAATCATAAACAGAACTTGCTGCAGTGCTGTTTCAGATCCGTAAAAGTTTCTGAAAGGAACAGATTTAGCTGGTCACTAATTTGCTGGCTACTTTGTGCAAAATTGGTCACCAAGGTCACTGATTCCCACACATTTTTTCAGGTTTCGACACAGGAGAGAACATGGGGTGTGCTTTCATCCTGGAAGAAAGTAAAAGTGTCCTTTTTTACCCCTGAAATTAACTTGGCCGTGAAGTTGTAGGCCTACCACCAAAAGTCTGAGAACGACCAAATTGGTGCTTTAAGCAAGCATTGACTTGGGTATCGTTTGTTAGGCAGATACCAGGGCCCCAACAAAAGTTCTCTCCTTTTTTGGTTATTGAGTGCCTTGGAAAAATCTATCTATTTAGCTGGCAGCCCCTCCTAACCAGGCAATCAATCACCAATCTTTCCTTGCATCTGGACTGAGTCCAGTTCCAACCATTTGTCTCCTTTGTTTGTTTTGAAAAAGAACATTGGCCATTGATGACTGCCCAACCAAAATGATACACAAGGTAATTTTGTTCTGGATAAATTGAGGCAGCACTCAACTTTCATGGCATTTATGTCATCAATGTTTTGAGGCCCAACTCTCATCGAGAAATAGGCAGGCGATATTCCTTTCTTGGGTGGGGGTTTCAATCAGATGATCGGCCTAGGCTCAACCACAAAGAATATGTATGTGGCATTTATGTCATCATCTGCTGCAGACATTCCAGCAACCGTGAAGAATGTGTGATGTTGCTGTGTACCTAGTACACATAAGGAACTCCCCACCTTGCAGCAAGGCCAATGAGATTGAAAAAGTGAAGGTCTATGGCCTCTGCGAAGGCTGTCAGCCCAATTCCATGTCTGCCAGGGCCCGATTGTAAACATTATGTCACCAATAACATTTCTGTAGCCTATTAGGTACCCAAAAGTGCTGTTTTAAGCAGATTCTGCTCATAATTACGAATATCAGGTTCAGGTAGGTTTAACCTGGCTCCCAGGCTAAACCGTTTGCCACACTCAACAACGCAGGTCGTTGAGCCTGTATTTTTGTAGATAGGCTTGATGGGCTGGATTTACCTAGTCAACAGACCAGGTAGGCCTTCTGTCGGCCTGGGTCCATAAATGGATGAAATTAATATCCTAATGATGTCTGTTAGCCTAAATAAGCATGAAAATGCAATCGAGATTTTTCCACTTTAATTTGCAGGGTGCTCCACAACGACTGAACCAACCGACACCATATCCTGGATCAACAGCATACGGGGGTGGTAGTTCTCCAGGTCCAGCCCCTCCTCAGGGAGGCCCTGCTCCATCGGCATCGCCAGGACCACAGTCTGGACACCCGATGTCAAGATCACCCCAACATTACTCTAGCTACAGCCATGGTATGCATGGTTCTGGACAGCCCCAGGGTGGTGCTGGTGCCCCTGGTCCTCACCACCCTGGCCCTCATCCTCAACAGCAGCCGAGTCCGGGTGTGTCCCCCCAGCAGCAGCAGCAACGATACCCAGCCCCCGGGGGAAGTGGAGCCCCGGTTAGACATCCCTCCCAGCAGCAACAATTGCCATATGGCCAGGTTTGTCTCATATCAAGAACATGATTTTTCAATTGAATTTCAAAATCAGCAGCTAAATGTCGATATGCGAACTTTGGGGACGTTTTTCCGGCCTTTTTAACGGATATCAAGCAGTAGGTTGGCAACAAGCAATAGGCAGTGAGGTTTGGGGTTCGGTGATGTTTGGTTAAGTAGGTACCCAGGTAGCTCTTGAATTAAGAAATTACGAAAAGAAACTGCAAATGCAAATCACGCCCCAAAAGTTTGCCCAAAGAAGCCTGCTGATTGAAAGTTTTTTGTTGATTTTTCTGCACTGAAAGTTTTTGCTGATTTTTCGGCACTGAAAGTTTTTTTGCACTGTTAGTTTTGGGTTGAGTCATTTACACGGGGGGGGGGCACAATTGCATGACAGCAGGGAAACATTTTCAGAAAACAGCAGTACCCTTAGCCGTGCAATTGTGTCCCCCCTTTGGCACCAGCATAAGGCACAGGGTGTGCCTTCTCTGGAGGGTGGATAGTCGATTGGGATAGGTTAGGCGCTTTGGATAGGTTAAGTTAGGCAAGGTTCGGTAAGGTCGTCAGCTTAGGTTGTTAGGTCATGTTGGCGTCTCTGTGTTGTGTACCTTAACTTAAAACAACCTCTTTTATTTCCTACTTAAAACAACCAAATGAACATTTAGGTAGGTACCTACTTAAAATAACCTCTACCTAATCTCATCCAATCTAACCTGACCTGATTGATCTCCCTGCGCGACTTTAAACCGACAAACCCAATGATTTGCAATTATAGAAACAGATAAAGAAAAAATAATGCAGGCAGTGGGCCCATAGCAACGAAAATGCAAAAGGAAACCTTTTGAGGAGAACACAATAATTGCACGAGAGAGAAAAAGCACACACCCTGTACCGTCTGCATGAGCCAAAGGGGGGACACAATGGGCCGATTTTTTAAACGAAGCCCATCTTTTAAGCCGCGGATTCTTTCTTTTTTAAATGCAATTTTGTACACAAAAGAAAAAGAAACCGCGGCCTAAATTGCACGGCTAAGAGTACTGCTTTTTTCTGAAAATGTTTACCTGTTGCCGTGCAATTGTGTCCCCCCGTTATAAATGACATAACCCTTAGTTTTTTGCAGGGAAAGTTTTTCCTGATTTTTATGCACTGAAAGTTTTTGCTGATTTTTCTGCACTGAAAGTTTTTGCTGATTTTTCTGCACTGGTAGTTTTTGCTGATTTTTCTGCACTGAAAGTTTTTGCTGATTTTTCTGCACTGGTAGTTTTTGCTGATTTTTCTGCACTGAAAGTTTGTTGCTGGTTTTTTGCACTGAACGTTTTTTGCTGATTTTTCTGCACTGAAAGTTTTTTTCTGTTTTTTTTGCACTGAAAGTTTTTTTCTGTTTTTTTGCACTGAAAGTTTTGCTGATTTTTCTGCACTGGAAGTTCATTTTCTAGGTTTTTGCATTGAAATTTTTTGCTGGGTTTTCTGCACTGAAAGTTTTTTTCTGGTTTTTTGCACTGAAAGTTTTTGCTGATTTTTCTGCACTGAAAGTTTACAGCTGGTTTTTTGCATTAAAGTTTTTGCTCATTTTTCTGCACTGAAAGTTTACAGCTGGTTTTGCACTGAAACTTTTTGCTGATTTTTCTGCACTGAAAGTTTATAGCTGGGTTTTTGCACTGATTTTTCTGCACTGAATGTTTTTGCTGATTTTTCCGCACTGAAAGTTTTTGCTGATTTTTCTCCACTGAAAGTTTTTGCTGATTTTTCTGCACTGAAAGTTTATACCTAGCTGGTTTTTTGCACCGAAAGTTATTGCTGATTTTTCTGCACTGAGAGTTTTTGCTGATTTTTCTGCACTGAAAGTTTATTTTCTGGTTTTTTGCATTGAATTTTTTTGCTGGGTTTTCTGCACTGAAAGTTTTTTTCTGGTTTTTTGCACTGAAAGTTTTTGATGATTTTTGTGCACTGAAAGTTTTTGTTGATATTTCTGCACTGAAAGTTTTTGCTGATTTTTCTGCACTGAAAGTTTTAGGTAGCTGGTTTTTTGCATGAAAGTTTTTGCTTATTTTTCTGCACTGAAAGTTTATAGCTGGTTTTTGCACTGAAAGTTTTTGCTGATTTTTCTGCACTGAAAGTTTTTGTTGATATTTCTGCACTGAAAGTTTTTGCTGATTTTTCTGCACTGAAAGTTTACAGCTGGTTTTTTGCATGAAACTTTTTGCTGATTTTTCTGCACTGAAAGTTTATAGCTGGTTTTTTGCACTGAAAGTTTTTGTTGATTTTTCTGCACTGAAAGTTCATGCTGGGTTTTTGCATTGAATTTTTTTGCTGATTTTTCTGCACTGAAAGTTTTTGCTGATTTTTCTGCACTGAAAGTTTTATACCTGGCTGGTTTTTTGCACCGAAAGTTTTTGCTGATTTTTTTGCATTGAGAGTTTTTGTTGATTTTTCTGCACTGAAGTTTTTTGCTGATTTTTCTGCACTGAAAGTTTATAGCTGGTTTTTTTGCACTGAAAGTTTTTGTTGATTTTTCTGCACTGAAAGTTCATGCTGGTTTTTGCATTGAATTTTTTTGCTGTTTTTTGCACGAAAGTTTTTGCTGATTTTTCTGAGTGTCTATTGATTGGATTTTTGTGATGATGCAGACTGATGCATTCCCAGGATTGGTTGGTATTTTCACTCAGCTTCATGCCAGATTATCCTCGTAATGTATTCCCCATTGGCCATTAGCCTATCCGGATTTCCAGACATAGGTACCTGCCAGGTCAGGTACCTAGGTAGGTACCTACCTAAGAAACCAGATACAAAAAGCTAAGGTCCAATCTTGGATTTATTGCATGGCAAGTAGGTACCTGCCACTCCACACCAAACTAAAGGCCAGCACAGATCACACAAATTTTGTTTGTTCATTATGTTTCTGCCTGTTCTCTGCCAATTAGTGCTCATAACAGATAGGTAGGCTACCTGTGCCCAGATTGGCCCATGGTGACTTCAGCCTATTTCTGCAATTCATGAAATTTGTTTTGTGCAAAAAACTTGGTGGCCCAAAATGGAGCCCACAGAACGAAACTGGAGATTTGCAAAAGCTAGGCTACCAATGCAAAGCTGAAGATAGCAAAGGTACTTACCAAGGCTACATAATATGAAATCATAAACAGCACTTGCTGCAGTGCTGTTTCAGATCCGTAAAAGATTCTGAAAGGAACAGATTTAGCTGGTCACTAATTTGCTGGCTACTTTGTGCAAAAAAATTGGTCATTTGTGCAAAAAAATTGGTCACCAAGGTCACTGATTCCCACACATTTTTTCAGGTTTCGACACAGGAGAGAACATGGGGTGTGCTTTCATCCTGGAAGAAAGTAAAAGTGTCCTTTTTGACCCCTGAAATTAACTTGGCCGTGAAGTCGGGGGCCTACCACCAAAAGTCTGAGAACGACCAAATAGGTACTTTAAGCAAGCATTAACTTTGTATCATTTGTTAGGCAGATACCATGGCCCCAACAAAAGTTATCTCCTCTTTTGGTTATTGAGTGCCTTGGAAAAATCTCCACCTATTTAGCTGGTAGCCCCTCCCAACCAGGAAATCAATCACATCTTTCCTTGCATCTGAGTCCAGTTCCAACCATTTGTCTCCTTTGTTTGTTTTGAAAAAGAACATTGGCCATTGATGACTGCCCAACCAAAATGATACACTGAGTAATTTTGTCCTGGATAAATTGAGGCAGCACTCAACTTTCATGGCATTTATGTCATCAATGTTTTGAGGCCAAACTCTCATCGAGAAATAGGCAGGCCATATTCCTTTCTTGGGTGGGGGTTTCTATCAGATGATCGGCCAAGGTCAACTTGGTACCCAACCATAAAGAATATGTATGGGGCATTTATGTCATCATCTGCTGTGACATTCCATCAACCGTGAAGAATGTGTGATGTTACTGTGTTACCAGGTAACTAATACACATAAGGAACTCTCCACCTTGCAGCAAGGCTAATGAGATTGAAAAAGTGAAGGTCTATGGCCTCTCCGCCTCTGCGAAGGCTGTCAGCCCAATTCCATGTCTGCCAGGGCCCGATTGTAAACATTATGTCACCAATAACATTTCTGTAGCCTAATAGGTACCCAAAAGTGCTGTTTTAAGCAGATTCTGCTCATAATTACGAATATCAGGTTCAGGTAGGTTTAACCTAGCTCCCAGGCTAAACCGTTTGCCACACTCAACAACGCAGGTCGTTGAGCCTGTATTTTTGTAGATAGGCTTGATGGGCTGGATTTACCTGGTCAACAGACAAGGTAGGCCTTCTGTCGGCCTGGGTCCATAAATGGATGAATTAATATCCTAATGATGTCTGTTAGCCTAAATAAGCGTGAAAATGCAATCGAGATTTTTCCACTTTAATTTGCAGGGTGCACCACAACGACTGAACCAACCGACACCATATCCTGGATCAACAGCATACGGGGGTGGCAGTTCTCCAGGTCCAGTCCCTCCTCAGGGAGGCCCTGCTCCATCGGCATCGCCAGGACCACAGTCTGGACACCCCATGTCAAGATCACCCCAACATTATTCAAGCTACAGTCATGGTATGCATGGTTCTGGACAGCCCCAGGGTGGTGCTGGGGCCCCCGGTCCTCACCACCCTGGCCTCATCCTCAACAGCAGCAGCCGAGTCCGGGTGTGTCCCCCAGCAGCAGCAAGCAGCAACGATACCCCGCCCCCGGGGGAAGTGGAGCCCCGGTTAGACATCCCTCCCAGCAGCAACAATTGCCATATGGCCAGGTTTGTCTATATCAAGAACATGATTTTCAATTGAATTTCACAATCAGCAATCTAAATGTGGATATGCGAACTTTGGGAACGTTTTTCCGGCCTTTTTAACGGTATCAAGCGTTAGGTTGGCAACAAGCAATAGGCAGTGAGGGTTGGGGTTCGGTGAGGTTTGGTTAAGTAGGTACCCAGGTAGCTCTTGAATTAAGAAATTACGAAAAGAAACTGCAAATGCAAATCACGCCCCAAAAGTTTGCCCAAAGAACCTGCTGATTGAAAGTTTTTTGTTGATTTTTCGCCCACTGAAAGTTTTTGCTGATTTTTCGGCACTGAAAGTTTTTTTGCACTGTTAGTTTTGGGTTGAGTCATTTACACGGGGGGGGGGGGCACAATTGCATGACAGCAGGGAAACATTTTCAGAAAACAGCAGTACCCTTAGCCGTGCAATTGTGTCCCCCCTTTGGCACCAGCATAAGGCACAGGGTGTGCCTTCTCTGGAGGGTGGATAGTCGATTGGGATAGGTTAGGCGCTTTGGATAGGTTAAGTTAGGCAAGGTTCGGTAAGGTCGTCAGCTTAGGTTGTTAGGTCATGTTGGCGTCTCTGTGTTGTGTACCTTAACTTAAAACAACCTCTTTTATTTCCTACTTAAAACAACCAAATGAACATTTAGGTAGGTACCTAGGTACTTAAAATAACCTCTACCTAATCTCATCCAATCTAACCTGACCTGATTGATCTCCCTGCGCGACTTTAAACCGACAAACCCAATGATTTGCAATTATAGAAACAGATAAGAAAAAAATAATGCAGGGCGTGGGCCCATAGCAACGAAAATGCAAAGGAAAAACTTTTGAGGAGAACACAATAATTGCACGAGAGAGAAAAAGCACACACCCTGTACCGTCTGCATGAGCCAAAGGGGGGACAAATGTGGGCGATTTTTTAAACGAAGCCCATCTTTTAAGCCGCGGATTCTTTCTTTTTTAAATGCAATTTTGTAACACAAAGAAAAAGAATCCGCGGCCTAAATTGCACGGCTAAGAGTACTGCTTTTTTCTGAAAATGTTTACCTGTTGCCGTGCAATTGTGTCCCCCCGTTATAAATGACATAACCCTTAGTTTTTGCAGGGAAAGTGTTTCCTGATTTTTATGCACTGAAGTTTTTGCTGATTTTTCTGCACTGAAAGTTTTTGTGATTTTTCGTGCACTGGTAGTTTTTGCTGATTTTCTGCACTGAAAGTTTTTGCTGATTTTCTGCACTGGTAGTTTTTGCTGATTTTTCTGCACTGAAAGTTTGTTGCTGGTTTTTGCACTGAACGTTTTTTGCTGATTTTTCTGCACTGAAGTTTTTTTCTGTTTTTTTGCACTGAAAGTTTTTTTCTGTTTTTGCACTGAAAGTTTTGCTGATTTTTCTGCACTGGAAGTTTATTTTAAGGTTTTTGCATGAAATTTTTGCTGGGTTTTCTGCACTGAAAGTTTTTTTCTGGTTTTTTGCACTGAAACTTTTTGCTGATTTTTCTGCAATGAAGTTTACAGCTGATTTGTGTTCTGTCATTAGTTGTCAGGCACCCACTTTTTGAAAGCTTCAAACTGGGACAGATTTACCAATTCTCCATTTGTAGGCGGAGAAAGAGATTGGTTGGTTGTTTCAAAACCACTGGAAGTGGGCTAACTGTGGAGATTTTCTTTTTCGGAGAGATCCCGTACCCACGAAAACCAATATCTCATCATCATCATCATTGCCGTTATGAGCTGACAGCAATACGGCCGGTGGCTCAGCTTAAACCTTGTTGCACAACTTGGGCTCGCAAGGAGAACAATGCCCCATAATCGTAGCCCAACTCCGCTCTGCATTCAACTGTAAGGACTCGGATCTCAGATATCAATATCTCAAGATCAATAGGCCTGTCTCAATTCTCCACACTACTTCCAGTGGTTTTATAATAACAACTGGAGATCTCCTCGGCCTTGGAAACAACAGAGAGAAAAAAATATCAAACCATTTGGAGACAAGGGGAAGAAGGGTGTGCACAAAGTACTTTGAAGAAGCCAACCCAAAATGTTGAAGAATCCTTTCCTGTCTCGCAACTGGACGCGCAAAGAAATGCAAGCTAATTTTGGTCATCCATTCCTTGCTGACACATTATGATAGGGACCCATAAAACAGTGTTTCCCAAAGGTCACTTGACAACCCCAGAAAAGTGCATTGCAGTTTTGAAACAACTATGGAAGCTTGGAGTGGAGTTTGTTTCAGTTCGAATGGATAACACCTGCAGCAGGCAGCCTGCCCAATCTGAACCTGAAATCTGCAGAAATACAGAGACGATTGAAAAGTAGCAAATAGCAGGTGTTGTCAAGTGACTTTTTGGGAAACCCTGTACCTATATGTTGGAATAGATTCGGTTACCCACGTTAGGTTTGGTTGAGTAGGTAGGTAACTAGGAACGCGTGAAAGTAAACTTTGCGCGTAGTAGGCGAGCTTGTTGTTTTAAGCGTGTGGAGTTTAACCGTTCCTAAAACCCCGGTTTTTATACCTTTATCGGACCATCGTGACATAATCCGTGCACAAACTGATGTGTGAATAACCCTTTCTGAGCCTTCAGCCTGATCAATGATCGCCAGCGTAACAGGTTCGTTCAAAATTTTCAATGACAAAATGTTGAACTCGTCAACTTTTCAATAAAAAAATTTCTAACTTTCCAAGAAAGATGAAGGAAGATCAATGTTCGTGTACACAACGGTTCCCAATCTTGTTCGGTTGTTTCTCCGTTATAGGCGTTCCAGATTGCCTTTTGAAAAAGAAAGAGAATGCCTTGCACTTTCATTTATTGGCTTTATGCCATCGGTAGCCGATGGATTCCAGTTTCAGTGCTGTTTCCAAAAACGGAGAAAGTTGCTTAATGTTTCCAAAAATAAACAAATATTCCCCCAAATGAGTATGAAATACCTGGATTAACTCATGAAAGCGTCTGGAGATTAATTCAGGCCGAAAATCATGCTTCGTCAAACAGAATAAAGAAAATTGGTTCCGTCTTTTTTGGAATTCCTATTGCACTGCGTATTAAAAGGCAAAACATTTCGACTGAACGTGAACTTCGAGGTTGGGTGCACAGTTGGACATCAAACGAAAAGCAACTTGCTTCTTCTTTAGATAGCTTCAATAACCGTACTGTACCACTTCCACAGCAGTCCAGTAACAAAACAAACTTTTCGATGGGGGGCATATCCCGCCAGACTCAAAAAATTAAATGTTCGCTAATATGTTATCAATCTTCGAGTTTTCGTTTTTCAAGAACGCGGAGACACCTCCTGATGATATATTCCGCATTCAATGTCGTCACATGCCAAATTTTTCTTTCAACGTCTCGATTCCCAAACGAAATTAAGCAGGTGTCCATGGTCATTGCTTTCATTGCTATTATTTCTGTTATCATTTTCCCATTTTATTTCCTTCAGATTTGTGCAAAACAAGACCCACTGCCGTTGTTCTTCTCCTTGCTTACATATCTCTTTTTTATGAAAGTCAGCTGCAATATCATGAAGAGTATTGATTTCCAAACCAGGTGATCCAGTAAAATGCTTTTCAATTTCATTCTCTTGAACTCCAATGTCTTTAATTGCAAATCTTGGACATGTAAAAAAACAATTATCATGCCTGTCAATTCCTACCACGAAAAATTCTCGAGAAGAGTGATAAAAAGGAAATCCCATGATGTGACACACACACCAAAAAAAACCTCAAAAGACACGGATGTGTGATGTGTGGTTGCGGAACCTCTAATCCCAATCCAGGGTAACTGTGGTAAACATTATCAAAGTAATCACACATTTCCTTCTGTTAACACTACAGCGCTTGTCCATATACAGGGTGTTCCACTTAAAAGAGGCCCCTATGATGAATATTTTCATTTTTTCCCTTTTTCTGGTCCAGGCTTGCCCCAGTTAGACAAAGATCGTGAAACTGAGTTCGACGTAAGAAAGAGG
>JASGXE010010230.1:0-26064 GCA_030068105.1 Sinentomon sp. SZTP_YWyxl | reverse complement strand
TTCTCCAAAGATCCGTCCAGAGTTACCAACTTCGCATTGATGAAATGAGGAAGCCACTCAGAGATAGCACCCAGGGCACGCGATTGCTAGGCAACCTGGAACAACATCACAGTAAGTCCCACAGAAATCATTATGTGCATCGCAATATACGGAGCTTATCAAAGGTCCTCGAACATAGGCGATATTTTCAAGGACTTGTTTACACAGGGGCCATCTAATTTCAACAGGGCTTGGTGCAACTTCACCCCTCACACGAGTGTCATGATGTTTTGCGGCGCATGCTTCCATTGATTCTAATGAACTCCCATGTTCGCAGACTTTTGATAAGGAGTGTATATCTCTCTTCAAAGGTATCAAATCTGCACATAGATATGAGTATTCCTGCGACAACAAGTCTATTAAATCGAGTTTATACTCTCAGTAGAGCAGTGCAAGCAAAAGCAATGATTTTTGCAGACGATCGCAGACATAAAAAGAAATTTGAATAACGAAATCCCATTGCAATTACAGCCAAATGGCAAATTCAGTTACTATTCGCTTCGGGAAAAATTGTTCCCTTCTTGCGCTCCGTTCTTCCATCTTGAAGAAACGGCAGCAGATGTGTGCTCTCTTCGTCGAAACTGGCATTTTTGAAAATTATTTACCGCCTATTTACTGCTCTCCTATTGCGGGATGTCGAAACAACCCGTCTAACAAACCGTCTTTGACAACATATCTTTTCTGTGCGCACACTGCACTGCAGTTTTAAATTTTCGACTCGCAGGGGTAGGTTCATGATTTCTGTATTTTTGTTAATTTAGAACAAAAAAAAAATAGATTTTCTATACTTTTTTTTGTTCGCAAAAAATATTTCAGATTTAAGCAAAAAATTTTTCAATTTTTTTTTCAATTCAAAAATTTTCAGCAAAACGTTTTCAGAGTCAAGAAAGGTTTTTTATCCGTTCGCATTTTTTATTCTTTATGTTTTGTTTGTCTATTTTTTTTCCTTTAAGATTTTTATTTTATGTTCTTTTTTATTTTTTCATTATTTATTTATTTGTTTATCTCCTTATTTTTGTTTTTTTATTTTAGAAATGCAGTAGTTTTTTATTTCTAATGACATTTTTAACATGTGTATGCATTTGGTGGAATTTAAAGCGCCAAATTGCAACGGAGCTTTCTAGAGGTGTCAGATTTTGACATCAGTGATGAAAGAGGATTTTTTATTTCTACAGCATGGAGTTTTTATTTCTAAAATCTCAAGAATGGAAATTTTTCACATGTATGGGTAATCTTTCTCCGCCGCCAGTATACATCGCAGAATTTCATAAAATTGTAACCACGACACTAAGCGGAAAGAAGAGAGTGTGCCAGGTATCATTCTCCAGTCAGGTCGGAATGGATCTCAATCCAATCCATCTGCCTATGCCAATACAAGATTATTGCCATTGTCCGCACACTTCACAAGGACGACAGGTCAACCAATCGAAGTAAGCCCTTAATTTCCGATTAACCCTTAATCTCCGATTAATCTCCGATTTCCTAAACCTCCGACCGACTTTAAACATCTCCTATTCGCAACCACAGCGTCCACGACGATCATTTGTTTTCACGTCAACAAGTATACACTCTAAACACGAAGTTAAGTTTGGAACACGATATATTTTAACATGGGCTGAGATAGGAGGTGTTCTTTTAACAACATTTTGTCTGTTGTAGGTGTTCCAATGGAACTCTTAAGGTGTTCCAAATCGCTGATGTGTTCCAAATCTGTGACAGGAATGTCACAGATTTGGAATACTCAGTGTGTTCCAAGAACACACCAAGTGTCCCATAAATGTTCTTAAAAGAACAATTCCTATCTAAGCCCATGTGTAAAACATTGTGTTCCAAACTTAACTTCGTGTTTAGACCTTTCCCCCGCTGCCTGGGTTGGAATGAGTACCCATCAGGACAGGGATTCAGGCTACCTCTTCAGGATGACTGCCAATAGCTTGCACAGAGATGCCCATCCAGACCACCTCAAATTGTAACAGACTTATCGAAATGGTCGTCAAAGTTTAGAGAATGATTATACAGCAGGGCAACAGGCTAAAGATTTACACAACACTGTGGGGTTCAGCAAAAGCATTAAATTTCTGCGGGATTAGGTAAATTATTTTTGCTTCTGTAGGATTGTGAAAACCATTTTACACTTCCGTGGGATAAGGTAAAAGATTTCCATTCGTTTTTGGTGTGATCTACAGTTATATCAGTAGGTGTACACCAGGCTGTGTGCTTACACCAGGCTGTATAGGCTGACACCAGGTAATAGGTTGATACCAGGCTGTCTGCAGCAAAAACTTTCATGGTATTTTCCTCTATTGATCACGAATTGGTTCGCTCCCTGACAAGAAAGTCCGAAAGAATGTTTTGAGTGATGCGAATAATCAGTTCATGGAAAGAATATTGTCTTGGAGGATTAAGGTAATTGTAGCATCCGAAAGAACCATCAGCTAAAGTAAAGTTGATTTATCCATCAGTAAGCAAGTATCGCCAAAAAAAAGAAAACCTTCTCTGGCAGAATTTGAATTTCAGGTTTCAGCCGCAGCGGGAAAAATCAGCCACCCTGTGTTCATCATTCGCCAAGTTTTCCTCAAAATAGCACTACAAAATAATGCGATTTCGTGCAATAACAATTTGCCTATACTTTTTTGAACTAGTTCTGTTCTGCGAATCGAAATAGTCGTCTGGGCTGAAGATGAGAGAAGGTAGACTCCATTCCATGCCGAGCATGATGCGTTTGAATTCAAGCAGAAATGTTTTAAGAGGAGCGCTGAATGCCTTTCTTTTACCTAACTTCCAACATGGTCAAACCTGATGCTCTGCGAGTTTTCGCAAAGGGTGAATTTGGATACGTTTTCATGTCCCACGTCATTGAAAAAGTCACACATGGCTGCCATTCCGAAAAGCAAACAATCGAGCATCATTGTGTCATTTCAGCGGAGACCGATTTGCACCTGATGTCATTTTGGTAATGTTTTAACCCGAAATGATTCCCCGCGAGAAATCTGCACCTGATGCCGTGTTGGACATAATTTCCTTTTGCCACTATAGTGTCCTTTTCAAACTGCCGCTTGGATACCGGGTCGCGTTTTTTCTTTTTCTATGCGAATCCGGCAAAATGTTCCGATTTGGCGCTTGGACAAAACAGCAAAATAAAGCTAACCTAACCGAACCGAACCAACCTAACCTACCCTAACCTAGCCTAACTAACCTATCCTAACCTTCCATAACCCATTTTCTATGTTCAGAGTGTTTTCTTGCCTTTTTTTGTGGCTCGGGACTTTTACATGCGGTTAGATGGAAAAGTGCCCGATTCGTATAGATTAATCAAATGCGCGCCCGGTGACGTATTATACATGACACTCTTTGGCAGCAAATACACATTTCTGACAAATTCTGTTGTTTGCGTAATGCAGATTTGCATCAACATCTCCTAAATGACCAATTTAGAATATGCGCATATTTTGGTTGTGTTCGTTTTTCGCTTGTGAGCGTTTTATACGCGAAATGTTTTGTTCACACAGGATTATGTTCGTTAATGTTAGGATTATGCGCGTTTTTCTGTTGTGCGTGTTTTACACGGGTAATGTTTATTTATTTATTTATTTATTTATTTATTTATTTATCCATTCTAGTCAATAGGTACGACACGTCAAGAGTTAAAATGATAACATAGAAAACAAAAATATACAAAAACGAATCAGTGTTATATAAAATTCTACCTGGGACAAGTTACAAAAATGATAAAGTCCATGAAGACGGGTGGGTTTTTCAGCAACAGATGACACTCGGTGTTCACCTGATTGCAGGGAAGCATCTGCTTCCAATTAGCAAAACAGGTACTCAAGAGCATTCCATTCTCTGGTTAAATGAGGGAAAAAACTGTGGAAGTAAGGGTTAAACCTGGAAATAGGCCCACGGACATGGGGGTCAGCACGAGCAGGAGTGGGCTGAAAAGTGTCAGCCCACTCCTGTTAAATAAATAAATAAAAAATAAATAAATAAATAATAAATATTTAACAGAAAGCCACGCCTGGACTGAACATTCATTTAGCGGAATTTAGCGGTTAATTGTTCACAATTATTAACAAAATAATAAAAATGCATTTATAATTTATCATAAAACATTTTTATGTTTTCAGTATTGATTCACCTCACTTGATTCCACACGGGATTGAGTGATGTTTTTTCCGTTTTGCCACCCTATTCACTGAAAAGTTATACCCTGGTTTTGCCCCCCACTGTGCCCTTGGTTTTGACCCCCATTCACTGAAGACTGCCCTTGTTTTGCCAATCTCTTCACTGAAGAGTACCCTTAGTTTTGCCACATTCTTAATTGAAGAGTACCGTTAGTTTTGACATCCTTTCCACCAAAGAGTACTACGTGATTTTGCCACCCTTGGTTTTGTTTGCCAGCCTCTTCACTGAAGAGTGTCCTTGGTTTTTTGACCTATTCACGGAATAGTACCTTTAGTTTTCCCATCCTCTACATTAAAAAGTATCCATGGTTCTGCCACTCTCTTCACTGAAGAGAAAGTTAGTTTTCCTCCCTATTCACAGAAGAGTGTCCTTGGGTTTTTGCCTCCTTTGGTTTTCCCATCCTCTTCACTGAAAAGAATCCATGGTTTTGCCACTATCGTCACTGAAGAGTGCCCTTGTTTTGCCACCCATTTGACTGAATAGTAACCCTTGTTTTTGCCCTCCTCTTCACTGAAGAGTGCTGGTTTTGCCACCTTTTTCACTGAAGGGTACTCCCGGAAACTAGCGCATCCCATTTGAAAAGAAGTCATGTTACGCGAATATTGGCTGTGATGCCTAAGGAAATAAACTTACAGTTCATGTTGAGTGTAACAGTCTTGATACTGGGAAGGGAAAGAAGAGTATTCGAAGCTTGGCAGACGAATTGTGAATTGAGATGCTTCCTTTCGATTTGATTGAAGATCATCTGATTGATTGCAACGTCTCCACGATATTCGAAGCTATCGTCGTACAGCGAACCGTCCTTGATCCACCAGACTGTCGGTCGAGGGTGGCCTGAAATGTAAGATAAGATGCAAGAGTCAATGCAAAAAATTACAACATCCAGGAATTTGTAAAAATGATAAACAAACGTTTCAAGAGAGTTCATTTGCAAGATTTAGAGAACCGCTGTTAAAAGATACACTCTAAACACGAAGTTCAGTTTGGAACACCATATTTTAACATGGGTTTAGATAGGAAGTGTACTTTTAAGAACATTCGTGGAACACTTGATGTGTTCTTGGAACACACTGAGTGTTTCAAATCTGTTACATTCCTGTCACAGATTTGGAACACGTGAGAGATTTGGAATTTAATTTAATTTAATTTAATTTCACATTACTGCCCCAAAGAACTTTGGGGGCAGGGAGCACACGCTCCAAAGTACCTAAACATCCGTTTAAAACAACATCGTCACATCGAGTATAAACAAAACAAAACAAAAAGTTCACCAAGTGAAAACAAATGGCAACAGTAAAAAAATGCGTGAAACGCATGAAAAAACGCTCCAGTTTCAGTGTAGCACGGAATTTAACGGAACACCTTATGTGTTCTATTGGAACACCTTAACACCTTAAGTGTTCCAAATCGCTGGAAATGGAACACTCAGTGTGTTCCAACACTCAGTGTGTTCCATTAACACACAAAGTGTTCTTAAAAGTGTTCTTGAACACTTCCTATCTAAGCCCATGTTAAAACATAGTGTTCGAAAGCAGGTCCAAACTTAACTTCGTGTTTCGAGAAGATAAAAACTGAACTCTGGCAACCGCTTGCTCTCAGTAACTGTCCTGGCCATGAACGAACATTTCCCCACATCCCTTTTGAAGCTCAACAGTTTTATTTTGTATGCATGATCATTTCGGGAATAAAATTGGGCTTTGCTTCATTTGGAAGCGGGCCAGTAAATCTCCGTTTTCAGTTGAACAAAAATCAGGTGCTAAATGAAAAAATCGTCCGAAATGAGAAATTTTTCAATTCAGCCGGAGTACATCGTCAATGACCTTTCAGAGTTTTAAAAGGAGTCATGAGATTCTCTATGCTCAAATTACCGATTTGTGTCTCAATTCACCTACTGATGTTTGCCGAACAAACTGTTGTGAAAATGTGCATTGCATTACAAATGTACGTACAGCCACAGAAACAATAATGACTCCCTTGATAAAAGTACATTGGATCATGGGAATCATTGCTTCTGTGTGTGACTGTACCTTCAGCTGAACGCAATCCGAGAATTTCTCATTGCCAGCGTAAACAGACATGCTGTCATTTTGTCCCATTGGCAAAATGCTGTTATTTTGCCCCTTTGAAACAATCTGATATGCAACACACATGCTAATGGTCGATGCATGTTGCCAAACAAAGCCGCGTCAGAATGTATGTATGTAGGGCCTATGTATGTATGTATGTATGTATGTATGTATGTATGTATGTATGTATGTATGTATGTATGTATGTATGTATGTATGTATGTATGTATGTATGTATGTATGTATGTATGTATGTATGTATGTATGTATGTAGGCATATGTATGTATATATTCATACATACAGATTTCGCATCAGACTTTTTCAGATCATCTGTCTAAAACAGATTTGCAGTTGCAACAATGTGCAATGGTCAATGCTCCAGTGTTCTCCTTTACACATTGTTATTGCGTGTGACAATCTGTTTTGGACAGGCGATCGGAAAAAGTCTGATGCAAAAATCTGTCCATTTTGACGTGGCTTAACAAGCTGAGTGTACACAACGAGGAATCAATAATAATTCTCCACGTTTGCATCAGTTTGATCAGCTGTCATATTGCCCCTTTGAAACAATCTGCTATGCAACACACGTCAAAATGGTTTAAATCATCATTAGTCGCGACGAATCAATTCTCTTTCAAAATGGATGAAGCAATCATCTGTCATAGTCAGTCGCTTTGAAACAAACAAAATGCATTGCGCATGACGTGGGGAAATGCATGAAAAGTCAATTCTTTTTACAAATGCAATGGTCAGGTGTCCTCCTAGACTTGAAACCGTCAAAAGACAGACAAATTCGTTGTTTGGTTTCTTGCGAACATCTTCCTCTTACCTGCACGTGCACGCAAAGGTGCATCTTGCAGATTTTAACCTGCATCTTGCATGTTTGCAGCTTGCACTTCCAAAATTTGCAGCAAAACAAATTTTGCAAATACCATTGGGTCACGTTGAAGGTGCATGCATCTTGCTTGCAGCTTTCAACCCGCATCTTGCAGTAGTTTGCAGCTTGCACTTTCGCAAATTTGCAACAAAAATAAATTTTGCAAACACCATCGGGTCACGTTGAAGGTGCATCATCTTGCAGCTTTCAACCTGCATTTTGCAGTTTGCAGCTTGCACTTTCGCAAATTTGCAGCAACAAACTTTCCAAATGCAATCGGGACACAAGGCACTTTGCATTTTATTCGTACGTAATAAATTTCGTTAAAAATTTCGAAACCGACTTTTGTTCATCCTTTCTGTCATCCATGGGTGAAAACCCTTCCTCTGAGGGTTGATAAAACCCTATCGTTGAAAATTG
Organism: Sinentomon sp. SZTP_YWyxl; assembly: GCA_030068105.1. Lineage (NCBI taxonomy): Eukaryota > Metazoa > Arthropoda > Protura > Sinentomata > Sinentomidae > Sinentomon > Sinentomon sp. SZTP_YWyxl. The sequence goes on along the minus strand of JASGXE010010230.1, from coordinate 18,476 downwards.
AACAGCCAGCTCAGCATGATTCGACTGTTTTTTTTTCGGATGTGAGACGGACGGTGTCCAAGAGCCAAAATAAAAGTGACGTAATCATTATTATGGTTTCAATTTGGATCGGCAAACGCAGAAGGACAACTGCGATGCACACATACACGCACACGCACACAAATTCGAAATTAATTAAGGAGCGATCGACCATGAAACGATATCCCACCTGGCAAACACGACTGCATGCAGTGCGTCCACTTCGCGACCAGCCCCTGCTCAACTGCTTGTCGCATTCAAAACTCCACTTCCAGAAGGGAAGTTTGCAAAAAATTTAAAGTAATATCTTGCTATTAATTTGCAATGTTTTGCATTTTCGAAGCGTTTTTTTTTTGTTTTGTTTTTTTTGTTGATTTGTACCAGCCGAAGCTGGGAACCATAGGGTTGGTCGATCGCATACAGCGTCGCCCTGAAGGTAGGGGGAAAACCCGGTCCCTTCGGACCAGATAAAAAACCCCTCCTTGCAGCCCCAGATAGAAGCTATAGGTACAAATAAAGCGAATATTTGGAAGAGAACCTTCAAGGGACTCTCCTTTACCAAATCATAAGCGAAGCTCCGCCACAAATCTTCTCTCTGCTGCCACCAGATAGGAGTGAGTGTAAATTCTCAGCTGTGCAACGTTGTTTTGTATGAAATTCTCAGCTTTCAATGTTCGAAACCTGTATTTATTCAGTGCAACTCTTTGGTCTGGCAGTGACAATTTGGAGTTGCATTGCTTCCCAAGTTGTAATTTTCAGGCGACGCAACTGATCAATAATTATTTAAGCACGAATTTGCGATTGTTATGAAATCCGTCTGAATCGATTGACTCAGGATTTCCCGGACTATACGTCAAACGTTTTCAGAGACTTCCGGTGTCAGACAATTGTTTGTGATCTGTGGAAACGAAAAAATCTGCGAGTACGAATCGAACAGTAATGGGTACCTCAGACATTCATGAACTGTTCAAAGATTGAATGTCGCCACCCAAATTCAAGAAAACAATGAACGTTTTCGGTGAAACCTTGGGAAAGATAGCAAGGGAATGTTGACTCTTCAGAGGGAGCCATCACCTGCCGCAGATGATTCATGCTTCACGCAGCAGATATGAGATAGAAACAGAAATTTCAGCACGTACTGATAACCTTAACGGAGTTCAGATCCATATTCAGCCGTGAATTTGTTTCAGCAAATGAACGGGGAATATAATTCAAATAAAGTGAAAACATCTCATGCGTTGTCTCTTCTTGTGTGCGCATAACCCAACCCGCTTGGCCTATCCGAAAATGCCTGCCTCCTTCCTGACTGGACAATCCAGTGTAGGTACAGTGTAAAAATAAATGCCTTTGAAAAATAGGAAAGTTTACGCAAACGGTCATTTTTGAAATCTTTATAAAAGATCAGCTCAGTGGTGGTTTCGCTCTTACCTGTCGCATAAATTAAAGTTTCGAGTGTCCCGGAAGTCTATTTAATAATTGTGTTGTTTTGGGCACTTTGCAACAAAAATAGGTAAATGGTGTAAGGTTGGTTTAGGTATGTTAGGGTTAGAAGAGTAGGTTAGGTTTTATGTTCCTGACGCTTTTAAAGTTTCGAAGAGTTAAATGCGGTCCAAGAGAATAAATTGCAATACAATCAGCTCTGTTTTCGATTTTTTCTCGCAAACAAACGGATGCCCAAATCCATATGCAGAATTATTGAAATACGCTTTCCGGAAATGTGAGACTTTTTCTGCACCGAAAGAAAAAATTCCTGGAGAGAATGCAACGAACAAGGAAACAAATTCCAATTTCAAGGGGAAAAAATTGTGCTGTACATTTGGTACGACTACACTATAGAACTAGTTATCCCCATCCACCTGCCTTGCCCTAGGACCAAAGGCTGGATGGGATGTCTGGCTGGACGTGGGTTTGGATGGATCCACAAAGAGACAATTGATTGCGTTCCCTGGCTGATAAAATGGTTTTCGATTTGTTTCCAGCCGAGAGGATGGGAGGCGGAGATGACATGCACTAGCGCAGAGAGGCATGCTCAGCTAGAGCGAGCGGAGAGATGAGCTGACACAAAGCCGATATCCGCATACAAACCTGACGAGAACATAATTATTGGAAAAAGACAACCAATATTCGTATAAGGCAATCCTGCGGTAGGCAGGCCTACCACCGCGTGTGTGTCACAACTCTAATTACATTGCACTTCCTGGACAGGGTGGCTTCGAAGTCGTTGTTGATGGAAAGGCGAAGCACCGAAATAGTGTTTCCATGACAAGTACGAGTAAGTGTCTCCTCAGTTGAAAAGTTGTTTAACTTAAAATTTACGACGGAGCAAACTCCTCTTCTTGGGAGGTCAAGTAAAAAAATAATTCAGGGGGTCAACTAAAATCATTCAGGGGTCAACTAAAAATCATTCAGTGGGTCAACTAAAAATCATTCAGGGGGTCAACTAAAAATCATTCAGTGGGTCAACTAAAAATCATTCAGGGCGAGTCAGCTAAAAATCATTCAGTGGATCAACTAAAAATCATTCAGGGGGTTGACTAAAAACCATTCAGGGGGTCAACTAAAATCATTTAGGGGGTCAATTAAAAATCATTCAGGGGGTCAACTAAAAATCATTCAGGGGGTGAACTAAAAACCATTCAGGGGGTCAACTAAAATCATTTAGGGGGTCAACTAAAAATCATTCAGGGGGTCAACTAAAAATCATCCAGTGGGTCAACTAAAAATCATTCAGGGGGTCAACTAAAAATCATTCAGTGGGTCTACTAAAAATCATTCAGTGGGTAAACTAAAAATCATTCAGGGGGTCAACTAAAATCATTTAGGGGGTCAACTGAAATCATTCAGGGGGTCAACTAAAAATCAGGTTCTTGTGCGTAGACGAGAAAATGGAAGCCATAAGCTGGGCTATAGGGGAGTCAATGCTGGGAAAATGGCCGAGGTAGGAATTCAGTTGTTCTTGCCTATGGCGGGTGACACCTGAATTTAGTTTTTATTTGGCCGAGTAAACCTACAGCGATGGACAGACTATAGATGGTCAAAACCCTTTGGAAATTCAACGGATAACTTGCTGATAGGACTTATTCACGCTGTTTGTAGGTTCCCTCGCAAATGCTAGACTTCGATGTAACGGAAAAAGACCATGCCTGTTATTAGCCCTGGCGTCAGCAACGAGCCACCTATAGCAATGTATTCCCCCAAATTCTTTCGAAATTCGTGGGGCTTTTTCGTCCAAGCTTTAAAAGCCAACGAACACCCGAATTGGAAGCTGGAAATCTGATGAAAAGCTTTAGGAAGTCCCTACCTTTTAGCAACAAAAATACTTCAAATATATGCGGCAATGTTGGGTCACCCTGTAACAGCCTGAAATTGAAAGGTGGCATGTTATTGCCTGAGGTTCTTTCAGATGTGTATTTTTGCATATCATGAAAACAGGTAATTAGAATAAAAATGATATAGGTTTTTGGTTGGTCGAACGCCATGGCAAACGCATTGATGTATTCAAACAAGGCCTCAGATGAGAAGAAAAATCGAGTCCAATAATGTCGGGCAGAAAATAACGGTTGCAGGATCGAGGAGGTATTCCTTTTCATAGATTCCGCTTTTGTTCGACAACAGAAATTTTAAGCGAAAGGCAAAGAACGATTGCACAGGCACATTTCTAGAGTGAATTTAATAGAGGATTGAGTTGTGAACATTTTCGGGAAACACTGAATGGTAAAATTGATCATGCAGTTGCGCAAATGATTGTACAACTTCTTCATGATTGGTTTGTTGCAGCAGGAACAGCGCCTTCGTCATAGGGAATACACCGCTTCATCATTTACTTTTTTTCCAAATGAGACGCAAGACGTTGAACTTACTTGAATCACACTGTCGCTAACGAAGGATCCCAAACAGAGCAGGCGCATTCCAAGAAGGGAGGAACTCATCATAAAGGAAAGGCTCGTGCTATACAAGTGGTATGTATGTCGTCATATTTGCATGTGCAGAGGAGCCGAATTGTGGAAAGTTGTTTTATGAACCAAAGGAGCCCAATTGTACCAATTGCGCTTTGCCAGATTTGTAGTAGAATTAACCTGATCGCCCCAATCTCAAAATTCAACAAGATAGAAAAAACAAACGAAGACACATCTATATGTATTGTTACAGAAACAATAATGATTCCCTTTATAGAAGTACCAACATTGGATCATGGGAGCCATTATTGTTTCTGCGACTGTACCAGCGTGACGGAGGAGCTTGAGGAGTGACTGCAGCTTATGCAACTTGGAGATACAATACTTTGCAAAAAAATGTCACATTTCCAGGGAAATTGAGACTGTTCTATGCAAAAAGGTGTTTCATACTGGGGGTAATGGGAGATGACGATTTTCACTTGCAAGATAATTGTTACACGCATTGGGCAACATGAGGCAACATTTCAAGTGCAGTCTGGAGCGCACAATTATTGATCATTGGTGCGATCATTGTATCATCTTCACCATATGTGAAACCACAAATTTCATTATGGAGGTCCAATGACACATGCAAATGGAATTAGAGGCAAACGTGGCTTTGGATTCGATCACTTGTGCACTTGTGATCACTTGCACAGTGCAACGTCTGCATGAACCTCTTAACATAAATATTGCCGGGATTATTCGGAATTCAATCTTGCATTCAATATTACAATGATAGTGTTTGCAATGTTGCAATGGGCAAACACAAAATGTGTATGACATAAAAAACAAAGGCATGTCAGTCCTTAATGCGATTTTGAGCTGATCCCAACTGAATGGTGGATGGCCGTTTTTTTTCAGAATAAAAACTACATTCTTCAACATAAGAAACGGTAAAAAGTTGCAGATTCCAGTTTACTTCTGCCAAGCACATAGGTATGTTACCAAAAACCTCTCCTTGTTGCCAGTACCGGCGGTCAAAACATTCAGCAATAAAAGCCTAATAATTAGACCACCCTTTACGAGAGATCGCCTAGTTTCCAGGAGAGAAAACCAAACTAAAAATGCAACTGGGCAAATATACGAGTGTACTTCGCTCCTTGCTCAAACCAACTTTGTCGCAGGGGTTAGTTTTCGGGCGGAACTGATGAAATATTGCGGTTTTCCAGCCGAGAGGATGGGAGGCGGAGATGACATTCACAGAGAGCAGAGAGGCATGCTCAGCTAGAGCTAGAGCGGGAGATGAGCTGACACAAAGCCGATATCCGCATACAAACCTGACGAGAACATAATTATTGGAAAAAGACAACCAATATTCGTATAGGCAACCTAGGCAGGCCTACCACCGTGTGTGTGTCACAACTCTAATTACATTGCACTTCCTGGACAGGGAGGCTTTGAAGTCGTTCTTGATGTAAAGGCGACGCACGGAAATAGTGTTTCCAGGACAAGTAAGTGTCGGCCCATGTTCTCAACGAGACAGTTGCTCAACCAAAAATTGAATTGAATTGTTTATTTTCGGGGCGAACCCCTTATCAAATGAATACAACAAATTTATATCAACTTCAAGAATCACAAAAATTTATAACACGAACATTTCAAAATTGGTCATTAACAATTCAGCGAGACGGTTATGAATTGTTTGAACACTAAGAGGGAGATTAAAAGTGGATTCAGGCAATTGGTTCCACTCAGTAATTGTCCTGGCCATGAAGTAATATATTCCCCAGCATCCCTTTTGAAAATCAGAAAACCGAAAATATACAACGGCGCAAACTCCTCCTGTTGGGATTTTACGGAAGGAGGCCAACTAAAAATCAATCTCTTGTGCTTAGACGTGGAAATGGAAGCCAGAAGCTCGGCTGTAAGGGAGTCAAAATGCTGGGAAGAATGGCCCTGGCAGGAATTCAGTTGTTCCTGCGTTGGTAGGTGGCACCAGCATTTATTTTTTCCTTATATGGCTGATTAAGCCCACAGCGATGGTCAAACTTGATGGTAAAAACCCTTAGGAAATTCAACGGATAACTTGCTGATAGAACTTGATCGTGATGTTTGTGTGCTCCAGCACTAACGCCGACTCCGACGTGCTGGAAAAAATCTGATAATGATTATCATGAAGACCAAGCCGACATTTGTTATCAGCCCTGGAATCAGCCACATGTATGTTTAACCCAAATTGTTAAAATTCGTGGAGTGTTTTGTCCAATCTTCAAAAGCCATAACGAACACCCGAATATGCTGGGTGTGGGAATCGGATCGGATGAAAGGTAGTTTCCGCGTTTTATCATCCATCAATAAACACTTTAAACATGTGGAAATGTAGGGTCACCCTGTAACAGCCTGAAATTGAAAGGTGGCATGTTATTGCCTGAGGTTCTTTTTAGATGCGTGTATTTTTGCATATCATGAAAACAGGTAATTAGAATAAAAATGATAGGTTTTGGTTGGTCGAACGCCATAGCAAACGCATTGATGTATTCAGACAAGGACTGAGATGAGAAGAAAAATCGAGTCCAATAATGTCAGGCAGAAAATATAGGCTGCAGGATCGAGGAGGTATTCCTTTTCATAGATTCCGCTTTTGTTCGACAACAGAGAGTACCTATTTTCCTTTTGTCATTGTCAGTTCGGTTGTATGCGGTTGTTAGAGCAAAATAACAAGGAACGGTGATCAAGTAACCGGTGTTTTGATGCGTTGAATGTCGTTTTGAAGTTTTTTGGATGTTTTTTGCGATTCGGATGTTTTTGTGTTTGGATTGTGTTTCGGATGGTGTGTGTTGGTGGATTTGATTTGGACAGTGTTCTAATTTTTTTACGTTTTTTTTTGTTCTTTTGTGGACGGTGTTTTCATAGCGTTCTTTTTAATTTTCCAAGTCTTTTTGTTTTTACACGCATTGGTGTCTTTTAATCACGTGACGAAGGGTCAAATCATTTTGTCTGCGGTCTTTATGAGAAAACAAGTCCAAACAAATTATGCAGTCCATTGTGACGTGGATATTCAGAGTGAATAAGTCTAAATAATTTATAAGATAACAAGCTAGCAGAAAGTAATTTTAAGCGAAGTGGGAAATGACGATTGCACAGGCACATTTTGAGAGAGTCTTATGGAGGCTTGAATGTGAAAAATTTCGGAAAACGCTGAATGGTAAAATGATCATGATGATTGTACAACTCCATTTAATGATTGGTTTGCAGCAGGAACATCGCCTTCCTCAGCGAAGACACCGCCTCATCGTTTGCTTTCTTCCATATGAGACGCACGACGTTGAACTTGAACTAAACTGTCGCTAAGGTATCGAAGGATCCCAAATACAGCAGGCGTATTCCAAGAAGGGAAGAACTTATGTTGGAAAAGTCTCGTGCTATACATTCTCATATTTGCATATGCAGAGGAGCCGAATTGTGGAAAGTTGTTACATGAACCAAAGGAGCCCAATTGTACCAATTGCGTTTTTTGCTAGATGTGGAATTAACCTGATCGCCAGTCGAAGAAACAATAATGACACCCTTAATGCAGTACCTACGAGGTGCGTTCAAAAAGTAGTGTCAATCCCCCAGTAGTTCGCTGGGTGAACCCTTCGGTTTGGTTTTTGTCCCTTCGGCTTGGTTTTTGGCCAAAACATTGCTCATTCTTTCCTCTTTCAACGCAGCGATTTGACTGACTCTCAACTGACTTTCAAAGCAGTTGGTTTGCATAGTCTATTTTTAGCCACTGCCAAGAGATTTTGAATTTCATGAGGGAGGAGCGAAGAGGTGTGGCGAAACTTCTCCTGGGGCAGGGAACATGCTGTTTCCACTGCTTTGGTTAGCGTTTATGGTCGTGGTATGAAGAAAAACCACGAATCATCCATTGCGATGGAGAAACGCGTCCCCTTCGCGCTCAAGCTGGCTTGTCACACCGGCTCGTCTTCCGTGAGCCGGTGTGACAAGCCATAGTCAAATCGCCTAGCAGTGGCTGAAGTCTGCCAATCCTAAGTTGCTACATGAGACAAACCCAGGCAGCTAAAACCTTGAACAACGGCTGCTTTGAAAGAAAAAAGAAAGAACAATCTTGAACTCAAAAATCAATGCAAACGGACAAAGCGGGAGCGAGATACAGGACGAGTGACAGAACTTTTTGAATGCACTGGTACATTGGATCATGGGAGTCAGTATTGTTTCTGTGACTGTACCAGCGTGACGAAGGAGCTCGAGGAGTGACTGCGCAGCTGATTAAACTTGGAGATACAATACGAGTACTTTGCAAAAAATGTGGCATTTCCAGGGAAATTGGGACTGTTCTTTAAAAAAGGGCGTTTCGTGCAATGTGGGTAATGGGAGATGATGGTTTTCACTTGCAAAATAATTGTTGCACACATTGGTCAACATGGGGAGAAATTGTAAGTGCAGTATTCAACGCATAATTATTGATCATTGTGTGCTTATTGTCCCATGTTGCCCATCATGTGAAACCGTAAACTTTATAATGGAGATGACCACGCTGTCAATGACGTATGCAAACGTGGCTTACGAAAGTCTTCAAAATGCTGTGATTTGATCACTTGTGCACTTGTGAGTTGTGATTTGATCATTTTGCACAGAGCAACTTCTGCATGACCCTCGTAACATTCAATCTTGCATTCAATATTGCAATGATAGTGTTTGCAAGATTGCTATGGGGCAAACGCAAAATGTGCATGACATAAAAAAACCTGCCTTTGTTTTTACATGGCAGTAAGGACCAATTGGTCCTTACTGCCATGTTGAGCTTATCCAAATGAATGAGACAATACCTTCAAGATTCAGGGTGAAATTTTGTGGATGGTCCGTTCATGACACAGTAAAAATTGCATTCTTCAATAGTTCTGACTGCAGGGACATGTGGTTTTTGTGACCAGCAGATTCTTCTATTGAAACGGTGAAAAGTTCCAGATTCAAGTTTGCTTCTGCTGAGCACATATGTTATCAAAAACCTCTCCTTGTCGCCAGTTACCTGTGGTCAAAACATTTAGCAATAAAAGCCTAATAATTGGACCACCCTTTACGACAGGTCATCTGGTATCCAGGAGAGAAAACCAAACTAAAAATGCAACAGGGCAAATAAACTTCGCTCCTTGCTCAAACCAACTTTGTCGCAGGGGTTAGTTTTCGGGCGGAACTGATGAAATATTGCGGTTTTCCTCTTCAGAGAATTTACCCCGCAGCAGACTTTGAAGAGAAATAATTCTGAACTGAATCAAACTGAATAGATTCCGGGATTATTGTTTCATTTTGAGGTTTTCAGCTTGGAAAAGGTGAGCGAATCGAAAAACGAGAAAGACAATGGGTGACCCATATAGTGCATGGCAAACATCGAGTCCGATAAGGCTTTACGATTATCAACTGTTGAATTGTCAGAGAATTATACCAGCTAGTCCGTGTGGATTTTTCGCATTTTGGACGAATTTATCTTCACACGCAAAACACAGAAATTATGAAAATGTTGGAAAAAGAATCGCCCTGCCCTGAGGGTCAGTTGCAATGGGGAATGGGGAATGGGCAATGGGGAATACGAGCTGATTTCCAAGAGCAACTCTCCCTCTGGTGAAGCCCATTCTCCAATTCAACAGACGATGCAGCTTTTGCAACAATGGAATAGTAATTGCATATAGAAATTAAAATTTTACAACACAAATCTATCCGTTGAATTGGCTGTTGAGTTTGTGCTCGTATAGGTGAGTGCAATGGGGAATGCGCCCGAATGTATGGCAAACCATTATATCGCACAAAAATGAACAGATAAGACAGCAACACTTTACAATTTCTCGGAAGCTACCGGAACTTTGTTAATTTTGCTATGAATTCTGTAGGTTGTCTGCGGAAGTCAACAGAAATACTTTTGAAAGAATTAATGCAAGGCTAACTTCATTGGAAATGATGGATTTGCGAGTTCCCAACAGCAAAAAAATTAAATTCGAGATTTTCAAACACGTGTGAGAAAGAACCACTTTAAGCCAACGAGAATTTTCGTACAACTTTAGAGAAATTCCGAAAAAAAAGAAATCTTCATCGGAAAAACATATCTTCAGAGCCACTGTCGGCCGTTTCAATGTGACCGACAAAAATTTAGAAAAGTACCAATTGATTTTTTTTCTCGGGTAATTTTTAAAAGCCAAGGCGAAACTTTATTTCAATGGCATTAATGTATCTTTCACGAAAAAGAAGTTATTTTGTGGGACATTGTATACCTATTGCACCTGAGGATCACCAACAACACCCTTCTCCAACCGTAGAAAACAGGACATTCAGTCATTTTGAGTAAGGAAAAATTTCTGCTGTGATTAAATACACTTGATGATTGAAATGTATTTTTACATTCTAAAACTGTAATTAATTCTCCAAGATTTTATGATTAAAATTATATTGTAAAAATCATATCAAATTCATTATTCTATTTTTACTCTCAAACTTGAATTAATTCTCCAAGATTTTGTGATTAAATCATAGTTTACGCTCTCAAACTGAAATTCATTCTCCAAGATTTTGCGATTAAAATCATATTTTTACGAGTACACTCTTGTGCGAAATTAATTCTCCAAAATTTTGTGCTTAATATCGAATTTTGAAAATCATATTTTAAAAATGAAGATTATGTGATAAAATTTTATTGTATTTTTACACTCTCCAAGTGAAATTAATTCTCCTAAATTTTGTGATTAAAATTATTTTTTTACTCTCAAACTGAAATTAATCCTCCAAGATTTTGTAAAAAAGAATCATACCGTTTACATTTTCTCAACTTGAAATTAATTCTCTTCCAGGAGCCGAACCGGTGTTCGTCCGCCTTATCATCCCAAACTCCAAAACATTTACCCATTCACCCGTTTTGCATTGTTTTCCGCTGCTCCTAAACAGACCACTCTGGGTTTGTTTTGTTTGTCTTCAGCCATTCTCACTCGGAGCTCAGCTCAGCTCAGATCGTGAGACCGACACCGTTGATGCTGATGCCGGGGCCCTTTGCCGTAATAGGCCGCATATATCACTCTCAAAAACCCTCTCCACAGCATGGCCTTGTTTTCCCCTCCACAGGATAGAACTCAAAAGAACTATATTATAATAGTTGTGTAACTCCAATTCAGAAATTTATACCCAGAGGAAGTGAAGCACGCACCAGTTGGGAAATAGTTTGAAGCTGCAGCAGCATTTTGCATTGTATAAATCTATCTCCTTTGCTGCTGGGTTCACCTATATTCACCTGCTGTGCCTGTGAGACCGGTCGACACTGATGGCGAAAGATTTAGCCTGGCAGCTGTCGACTCTACACTGTTAAATTGATAATGAAAAGGTTGCTGCTGAATGTTGAACATTTGCACCAACCGACGAACGGTAGAAAATTCTGTTTTTTTTTTTGCATTTTAGAATTGCATGCAAAAGTTGCATGCAATTTAATGCAAAACAATTAGAACACATTGAGTGTGCGATTTGGAACACTCAAGGTGTTTCAAATCGCTCATCTGGTAATCGCTCATGTGTTCCAAATCTGTAACAGGAATGTCAGAGATTTGGAACACTCAGTGTGTTCCAAGGACACACTAAGTGCTCCATAAATGTTCTGAAAAGAACACTTCCTCTCTAAGTCCATGTTAAAATATAGTGTTCCAAACTGAACTTCTTGTTTAGAGTGTGGAGTCCACACAGCCCCATATCGGCAATCTGATTATTTTTTGAATGAAATTTTATTTTTCCAATAACCGAACATACATATATAGTGACCCATTAATGCATCAGGAAAACCATGCTCGGATGCACCTGAAACCATTCTGAGTTGAAAGGTAAAATGACTTTTTCTCTACGGTGAATTCTGCGGCACACCTCCAGGAAAAACATGGCTAACACACTGTTAAAATGAATGATCATTTGCGAGAATTTGGTATTCTGCCTCACGAAAGTAATGAATTTTCACTCTTCAGCTCATCAAACATGTGCAACAACCCTGACCATTGCCATGGCAATAGAGTGGAGAACAAATGGAAAAAGGTTTCGTCAGACGAACAGCTTGTTTTTTACAGTGCACTACGAACTTGTAAAGAGCGCTATAGCTCCAAAACGAATAATCCTCAAAGGAAAAAAAGGCATGGTTTTCCTTCTGCATTTGCGGAACACCCTATCACAGATAGGTTGATGTCCCAAAACGTTCAATTCACAATTTTTTTTACAGTGTACATGTTCTTATTCCTGGCAGTGAGGGGTCGCCTCCAATTCTGACTCGCCGCTGTTGACTATTTGCCACTGTTATTCTCAAGCATATAAAGGGAAATTTTCGCCGGGTTGTTTTCCGGGTCAGATCGGCTTATCAGCGACCGACTGTTGCTGTTTGAGAAACAATGGTTCCGACGACAAGAGAGGGATTGGGTTCTGTATTTGAGAATATGAAAGCTGAAGCAAACCTTTGGAAATAACGGTTTTGAGGCTCGTTTGAATGCGATATTTCCATGTTTGAAAAGTTCAAAAGCCCGTGACCTTTTTTTTTTGGTTGGGTTGATGTAACCGGGTCAATGGGCTGTTTTGATCTCAACGGGGTTTCCTTTTTGAAAATGAAACGGTGGGCATGCAGCACTCCAAAAAATAAAAATAAAAAGAAAAAAAAATATGGCAAGTCAGAACCAATATGGAGACTTGGCTCGGATATTTGGCAAGTTTAAAAAAAGTCATCAAATCGGGAATTGTCCATATTCAAATCCCGAGTCAATTTCCACCGATTTATCTCAGCATTTCAAGTCAGTTTGTGGGGCCGAAATTAGTTCGAGAACTTACGGCTGTCAGATAAAAATGACTTTCGCTCAGCGTCAATTTCCATTCAAAGGAGTTCTCCAGACTAAAATGACGGCTTAGGTCATGCGGCGGGGAAATGATGTCAACTCATAACCGCCACTTTCTTTTTTAAATCCCCAAAAGCCTCCCCTATTCGCCTAAGCCGCAAAGATCAATTTAAATGATGATTAATAGCCCTGTAGAGGGTCTAGCTATAAGAACCCTTTTTTATTTGTTTTGGGTGAGTGGATGGTGCGGAGAGGACCGCATTATGAAAATCCCATAATTTTCGAACTCTCCCCAACGAGACGTAATCCCCATTTATCAAGCAGCCACATTCTTTTCATTTTTCTCCTTTCTTATTCTTTATTCTAACTCCTTATTCTTCATTCGTCTGTATGGAAACTTTTAGCCGCGTTGCCATTTTAATTTCACCGATCTCTGCTGGTGAAAAGTGAAATGAATTTTAAAGAACTAGAAAATACAACCCATTTCCACCCTCGGTCAATGAGAGGTAATAGGTACCTCCTTAAACACTATACCAAAGAGAGAGTTGCGACTCGTGAAGGCATCAACCCCCCACTTTGGGGGGGTTCTGGAAGGGATTATTCCCGAATAGACACTGAATTCGTTCACATATCAGCGAGCAAAAAGTTCCCGATAGCCCACGAGTAAATGATTCAAATATGACATATACGATGATTTCGTATATACCCTTATGATTCCAAAAATCTGCCAGTATAAAAGATCGGTTGGAATAAAAATATTCACCAGGGCCCATTTTCCAGGCCGTGGGAGCGTGGTGGTGATACAGGCACGCGAGTTATGGAGCCTCATCCCCCTAATTTTCAAAATAAACAACACCAAAACTCAAAAATATGCTTTTTGTGTGTTTGGTGCGAAGTTCTCAGGAAGTCATTCCTTGTGTGAAAACAGCCTATACGAGCCAGCCGAGAGTTGTAATGTATGTATTTATTTAGATTTGCGATATAAATGCAAATATCAGTTTCAACAAGACACATGAACAACAAAGCCACATTTTCAGGGCAACATTGGTAAAAATAACGTGGAAAGAACTGATACACTGATATAGGCTATGACAATAATCAAATCAAGAAAAAAAACAATGAAAAAGGAATTGATCCATACCTTGTCCAAACGACTTTTGATGATGGAACAAAAAGACCAATAGTTCAAATGCGGAAATGATTGATCCACTTTCACGGTATTGAAAATGTGTTTAGGAATGATTTGCAAAGTTTGCAATGACATGTGAATCCTTGGGGAGGGAATTCCACTCCCGAAGTGTTCGCGGAAAAAAGGAATTGTAATGAGCATTACACTTTATTATTGGTATTGTGTATTTGAAAGCATGCGACCTGCTGTGTGACTGCAGTGCATGAGGCCTCAGTCTTTGCCTTTGGGATAAAAATGACCCGGAAATCAGACACCGACAGAGCAATTGGTGATGCTACCAAAAATCAACATGCAGGCATTTCATCTGGAAACTTACCCCCCTTGACTTGGCAGTTGAGAACGAAATCTGTCCCTTCCGAATATGGCCCAGCAATCGAGTTGACCTCTGACCCTGTAATATCGTATACAACTGGATCTTCCGGCGGAACTGAAAAATAGAAATACGCAGAATTCATGGTTTCGTAAGAAATAAAAGTGCCACATCACAACAAAGGTTAAAAGGGAGAAACGTTTATTTCTATTGCAAAGTTGTATTGTTGTCCCGTTTGATTGCGCCTGTATGGCTGTCCCATTTGCTTTCGTATGTGTGATTACAAGTTCGCCGTATCCCAATTGCTACTCACATTTAGCATCAACTCAATCGCCAGATCATTTAACAGATCTGCATTGAGAAAATTTCATTTCTATGAGTAACGCTACACAGTTTTCCGATGTGTTTTTTGGATGAATCCATTGATAGTTGAATTGGCATATAGCAATTGAGTTGAAGCTGAATTTGGATGACAATGGTGGAATCGACCGTGCGTCCACTTTCTCCAGCTTGCAAGCAGACTTGATTTTGCTGACTGTGAAATGCGAAGGCGCCTTCGGTTCTAGTTACTTTAAACAGCGTGAAACAGGTATCTGACCTTTTGTATGGCTTAATCATCAATGGCATTGGAATGAAACTGAGAAGGACAGATTGCTGCCCGTTTGCGAACACAATTTGCTGTTGTTTCCAGGTTTTTGGGTAGTCTTAGAGAGAGGATCTTTTCGTGCGTTTGACGTTTATTTCACTGTTTTTTCAATTTCTTGTATTCCGACCTAATTACAGGGTGTTTCAGAAGTCCTGGTCAGGCTGAATTTCCTTTTGTGATGCAGTACTTTCTGCTAGTTTTTGAAATACTGAGTCGTAAAAAGAAAAGTGAAGTAAGAAACCATAACTGTTCTGTGCGCGCTGGGTGTTCATCAGTAAATCTGTTCAAATTAATCATTGTCTCATTTGGCTGCAATGCAATCGTCCATTTCATCTTTTCATTTTTCCCTGACACGGATCAACATTTCAGGCGTGATGTCATGAATGGTGTTAGTGATTCGGTTTTCTAGTTCTTGCAAGTTGTTGTGCGGGGTTTCATAAACTTTTCCTTTAACAAAACCCCACAAAAAAGTCGAACACGCCAGATCAGGGACTTGCTTTTTGGGCAATATTTGTTGGTCATTTGGGCCGGAACCTCCAATCCACCGTTGGGTGAAGTTTGCATTTAGCCACTGCCGTGCCGTGCCACTAAACATCATCTCTAGTCGCACCTACTTCATAAACGCATCTACATTAACGAAAAATCCTGACAAACTGCGAAAAAAAAAAAAACATTTCCTGATCATGACTTATGAAACACTTGGTACCTATATGAAACGTAGCCAAGCTCCTAAATATAAAATTCAATTCTTTTGAACTCGCAGTTACCAAACTGCTGAAATGTTCATAAAACCTCTCGACGGACCTTTTCCAATGTATGGTGCATTTTGCACTTTGAAATGTTTTGCGTTTTTTGCAAGTTTGCAAAACGAAACGTTTTTCTTGGTTCTTGTTTTTCGGCGTCGAAAGAATGTTCAGGCGGTTTCGTTGCAAATACCGTGGTCCAATTACTGACGCTGACCTTCGTCCTTTAAATTCGGACTTAAAACTTCACTGTTCCTTCAGGTTAAATGAAAATCCGTCCCTGCGGACTGACCCCCATTAATCCCAACGAGGTCACTGTAACTCAAATCATCCCATATCCTATCAGGCTCCTTCAGTGAACCCGAGTAACCACCGGACATTCAGGAGAAGAGGGAGCTAGAGCCAAGGATCGGCGCACTGAGGCAATTTCCAGCAGCAAATCTCAAAGGGCCACTGCATAACATTCTTTGTTATCTAAGTGAATTTTCCGCGAGATAAGCTGGCAGAAATAACCGCACTTGCTGTAATTGGACACGGTAATAAAACGTAACAAGCTGTGATTTGTTTTATTAGGATCAGTACTGTTTTTAGCGCTAAAACGCAAAATAGGTATAGTGACTCCTTCCAGGGTACAGTGAGTCCTTGCAATTGTCGCCAAGGTTGCCGTGGGATCGCCGGTAACTCAACCGTTGAGACGCAAAGGACGGTGTACCCTTAAAAGCTTTCATTTTCGAGGGCAGAGAGCATAGGAAAATGTTCCAGTAATCCAAGTTAACAATGGAAATTTCGACATAATGAAAGGACACAACATCCTGACTCATGGATCTTCAAAGGTGGCAAACCGACAGGTCAAGTCTTAATGAAACTTTTTCACAAATTGTATGCGGAGTTTGTAATTTGTCTCAAAATTTGTCCGGGACAAATTTAGATTCAGGGTTTTCCGTGGCCCAAATGTATGCATGAAGTAAACGATACTTATTTCAGTAGATAAATCTTTACAGTAAATCTTCATTCAGTAAATCTTTGTAAGTAAATCTTCAGTAATCTTCATTCAGCAAATCTTTTCAATTAGCAACTACAGGGTGATCCAAAAAAAGTATAGTGAAACTTGTGCATGATTTGTGTTTTTTTCGCTGCGCCGGGTAACCGCAGAGCAAACGTAACGGTTGCTGCTTACAGATGACAGGACTTCGAGCCGTTCCTGGTAGAACTGTCCCTAGTTTGCCAGGAGCTTGGTCTGAGAGCAGCAATGGTTTCAGAAGATGGGGTCCCGTCGCATATCGGCCACGGCAATTTGAAGTTTCTGCTCCATGAATTCCCAGACCAGCTGATTTCGCACAACTCCAGTTTCCCTTTTCCAACTGACAGCTTGCAGTCCCTGTAAATTAGGTCTAATCAACTACCGGGACGTGATTAACAACTCGCACTTTCTTTTTTCTTATTTAAAACAAACCAAACCTCACCATACTCCCTACCCATCGTCACCGCCATTGCTTGTTGTCAACCTAATGCTTGCTATCCGTCTATAAGGCAGAAAAACGTTCCCGAAGTTAGCGTATCCACATGTTGTTGTTGACTGTAAAGTCGAACCTTTATTTCAATTTCAAAAAGAGTGTGGCAAAAATCGCTATAGGGAGGTTAGAATTTTCGGAGAAAACCAAAACTGCGTGCTTGCGTTTAGTAATTTATGTCCTTATTTTGTACTTATTTTGCATTTTTGCATAGCTGTACAATTATTTTGCATTTTACGTAGTCTGTGGGACAAAACAGCCCTTGCATTAAAACTGTCTCGGCCAAGAAACCCTTACTTGAGCTGTAAGCTTGACAAAGATTTTTTCCTTGTATGCTAAAGTATAGAATGTAACCATCCTTAGTTTGACAAAGGGAAATCCTTGTTCGCCAAAGCTTGCAGCCCAAGGAAGGCCCAAAGTTCCGAAGCCCAAAGTTATAAAGCCCAAAGTTGCGAAATGCAGCAATCTGTCAACCCGAAAACGTTTTTTGAATTTCAATCTTCGTATATGCTTCTAAAGATCAACCTTCGCGGCATAGATCCAAAACACGCGGTTATTGAGCCAAACATAAAAAGGGGTCAAAAAGCGAAGACAAACCAAAATCACCTATCTGACCCAACGTGTGCCTTTTAGTGGAGTCAATCCAAGTCCACAATGAGGCCGTGCCAAGATGCGACATGACAGGACCACACAAATTGCCGCAAGGAGACTTAAAACTGCACACATTCGTTCGCTTATATAGTTTCACTGCAACACCACTTCGTCGAAAAGGTATGGGGTCGTACTGAAGAAAGTAATCCCTTAACGTCAATAATTCCAGTTCGCAACTATTACCACATCCATATATAGCCTGGTCTGTCCTGAGCTAAACTATGCGCCTAACTAATGCTTCCTCTGTGACAGGAATTCCAAGCAAATTGACCCTTGGTCCTTTTTTGGTCCTTTTTTGGAGAAGATTAATAGCGAATTCTCCACGGGGCACTGATGAAACCAATGCCAAATCAGAAAACAGTGTGTCAATGTCGGTTCGTGTATGTACTGGGTGTCGAGTGAAGAAAGTTGTGTCCAGCGAAATGCGTCCAGCGAAATGCGTCCAGCGAAATGCGTCCAGCGAAATAAGACGCGGCGCGAAAAGGCAGAGAACAGAGCGGGAGGAATGTGGGAGATGTAGGGGTAATCAAACAAGAAGAACCGCTGATCACTTATTCCGCCTTTGTGCAAAAGTCGACGTCGGATGTGACACTCTTCAGCAGCAACAGTGGCAGAGCGGTCAAGGCTTCGGACTTTCAATATCATGCACTGGGGTTGTGGGTTCGATTCCCAGGCACCACAAATTTTTGAAGA
>JASGXE010010229.1:0-15068 GCA_030068105.1 Sinentomon sp. SZTP_YWyxl | reverse complement strand
GTCTAACTTTAACTTCTCTTGGATTCCAGGGCAAGAGGAGCTTTGAACATGTTTGTGAAGGAGCAGTCTCGTTTGCATTTTTATTTTGATGTTTTACGTGTGGTTCAAGTTTGAGTTGGGCCAGATGGTTTGGTATTTCCATAACGAGGTAGGTAGGTATGTAATTTGTGTTGCGCTGGGTTTTTGAGTGAGTGAAATATGTTTTTTTCCAATGGTTTTTGTCTTTTTATTCGAGAGTAAATTTTAGGTTGTGGGTTTTTGCCGAAAAGAAGGATCATACCTTACGTCTTGTCTGTCTTGTCTTGTCGCTCCTGCCGGAATTTCAAAAACCAAAAAAAAACTGAAAACACCATTTTTCACCCTTCCCGACATCATTTTATCGACTTTTTCACTTGTTGATCACAATTTTTGTTTCTGAACAATATGAACTTCTTCAAATGCATAAAAGTTGGTATTTATGCCCACCAAGTGCTTCAATCAAATAACAACAAATGGAGGAAAAAATTGAAAAAAAAACCATCAAATTTCATTTGTTTCAATTGGCCGCCATTTCATCAACCCCACTTTCCGATTCTGTGGAAACGAGCGTCTGCTTGATCGCACTTTTGTCCACTTTCCGAAAATTCGATTTTCGACTGCCGCTGAACTGCAAATTCGCGTTTCGCGAAAAAGGCTGCCAAACACGCAGTTCAAAATGCGAGGCGCAGTCAAAATTTCCGAAACTTTGCTGCGAATACAAAATTTCGGAATGTTGTCCGATCGTGATGAATGAAAGACCGAAATGCGCCCTGATTCTGTCGGAATGAACATTCAAAAACAAATTGTGAGACTGCGATTGCCGAAATCAATCGGGAAATTGCGTTTTGCAGCCGACTTCGAAAACGAATGGTGGTTCGGCGTTTTTTTTTCTTTGCAGCAGTCCCACAGACTTCAATGGCACAGTTTTTTTTTTGTTTTCTCCACAGAAATATTGGACAAAAATATTTTGACAGAACAATTTTTTTGATAGATGGAAACAGCATTGTTTTGTCAAAATTGTTTTGGACAAAACAATTTTCACAAAACAATTTTGACGAAATTTTGACAAAACAATTCACAACAACCCAAGCGGCATGGTCACATGGGCCCAGGACGGAACCCACATGGGGCCATGTGGTGATTGGGGCGTTATGTGGGGTGATTTTACCACCTCCACATGCCATATGGGGCCCATAGGGGACCCATGTGGGACAGTTGTGAGGGCCGGTCGGCATGCGTTTTCCACGTGATGGGCCCCAAGCAAAATATTCACATGAGCCCCATGCAGCGGAACCCACATATGGTGCCCACATGCGTTTTTGACATCGTGTGGGGTCACCCATATGGGGCCCACACGGCAGACCCACATTGGCCCCATGTGAAATTCCCGCATGGGGCCAATCCATGCAGTTCATAATTTTCACGACAGATGGTGAATAAAATAACAGCGCTGTTCTTGAACAAAAACGTTTGCATGGCGAAAAACAGTCTCATGAAAATGTATTTTCAGATCAAAACAAGGAAGTAAAATAACTCCCATCCACTTGGATCACATTCGTTTTTTTTTCTTATGTTGTCCAGCGACCCTCCACCCGACGGATGTCAATTTTTGAAAACCAGGCGTGTCAAATAAAAGTCGTTCACAATTGGAAATGGAGAAGAACAGAAGCACGGGGCTTCCCATATGGGGCCATGTGGTATGTGGTAAGAAATGTCAACACTTTCATATGGGACCCACGTGGGGCCCAGCTAAAGTCCCAGTTAAACCCCATGTGGGCCCCATATGAGTGTGCCGCTTGGGAAGAGTTTTGATTTGGCGAGGCATTAATTTTCGAAACTGTCGGTTTTCGTCTCTCAATCGTTTGACAATTCCCTTCTCTGAGATTTTCACGATTTTTTGTGGATCTGTCTGGTTGTTTGTTCAACATTGTCTATTTGAACAGACTCTGTTCCGCTCCTGCTTTTAAAATGTGGTGCAGCGCTGTCCCGAAAAGAAAATTTCGCTGGCCTTCCCTTTGCAATTGGACCTGCCTGCAATGGCTTGTTGAGGCCACATCCGCTGTTGTGGCCGACAACTGGAAAACAGGCAGAGGAATTCATGTCTGGAAAGCAAACATGCGCCGAATGTAAACGGAAAAAATTTTGAGACGCCGAGATTCGAACCCGCGATCATCGGATCCCAAGACCAATTTCTCTTCCACCAGCCACCAGATAGCGAGAATTTCGGTTCTCAAATCGTGCTTAAATGAAAATTCTCGGATATTCAGGAAAGGTATATCTGACAATTTATGGACACCACTGTCGTGGCCCCGCTCCCACTTTCGTACTGCTGCGATTTTTGATGAGGACAATTCTGAAAATGAACGCACTCAAGCATCCACCTGAACTTTTTCCATTGTAAAATTTATCCTTCAGAAAAAAATAAAACGAGCCACCGATGGCTGGAGGACACCCCAAGCAGCACATAAAGGTGGGCGTTGGCATGGTTTTGCGAGAAAAATATGTTGAACGTTGGGCCAGCTGCGTTTTCTTTTAAATCACAGTCCTGTTTGCGGGTTGACATATTGCGATTGCTCTTGAAAAGCGTAAACTGTTTTTGTCTTGCTTGCCATGGTCTTCTCCGGCGACAACAAACAATGAAAAGAGTCAACAGTTTCGCATTTTCCCCGACCACATCGATTCCAGTCCCGATAATTTGGGAAGCTTCCTTGGAGCATTGCGTGGTTCTGTCATGTGGACTCACCTTTGATCTTTTCTCGTCGATGTTCAGTCGTCGGGAACGTCTTGAAAACAGATCCCGCGATCATCACTTTCAACCGCTCATCTCCTGCGTCATCACAGGTCCCAAAAGATCTTTCATTTGACTGCCGACGCCGGCCAAAAAGGGTGGAAATTTTTCACTTCGTTTGGATGTGGCTGTTGAGCATTTCAAAGCATTTCCACAAATTTCTCACGAGGTTTGTGCAATCACAATGCGCCAAAAGACCTTTTGTGTGTCGGGGAAACTTTTTCAATGTTCGCAGAAAAAACGAAAATGAATCGGTCGGCAGACCGTCGGCCGGTGTTTCATTTTAAACCGTCGGACCGAATTTGAGTTGATTGGCCGAAATTCGGTCGGCCGACGG
This sequence comes from Sinentomon sp. SZTP_YWyxl, assembly GCA_030068105.1. Classification (NCBI taxonomy): domain Eukaryota; kingdom Metazoa; phylum Arthropoda; class Protura; order Sinentomata; family Sinentomidae; genus Sinentomon; species Sinentomon sp. SZTP_YWyxl. The sequence continues at coordinate 11,925 of JASGXE010010229.1, read as the reverse complement.
TCCAAGATGAAACATCGGCTGATCGATGGTCTTCCGACGGATTTTTTTTTTTTTTTTTCTGAACATTTGAACAAAACCCTGATGAAAAGCTTTGTTGGCGCATTGACCATGTCTGTGAGAAATTCTGGAAATGTTTCGGTGGCCTCTTCGAAACTGGCGAAAGAATTTCACCCTTTTTGGTTCACGTCGGTGGTGAGATCCATCGGCGCGTCAGCAGATTTTTGGTGTGCTGCCCGGGCAGGTCCCAGGCAGCACACCAAAAAACAAAATGGGTTGCGAAGTGACCCATTTTGTTTGTGCAAATGTACACCAGTACATTACAAATGTACACCAGTACATTTGTAAAATTGGAATGTTTGATGCCTGTGATGGATTGAGAATTATTAAAATTGGGAAAAGCAGAAAAAAAAGTGTCATTGTGGGTGGCGCAAACGGAAATCTGAAAAGGTCAGACTCAGACCACCTTGAAACCACAAACCCATTCTTCCCATTCCATTTGGTGACTTGCTGTGAATGAATCTTCAAATTGTCGCAGTCGCAGGGCCCCAACTTTGGTTTTCAATGTCATTTGCATCCATATTTCCAAGCAAATCTTCTCCCGAAAGTGATAAAAATTCTTCCTGCCGTCCCAAGGTCTGCCTTGCCGTCCCAAGTGGTGCCTGCCGTCCCTGCAACCTGGTTGCAAGGTTGCTCCTCTTTTTGCAGCCCTGCCCATACTTTTCGTCATTCCACCTAACATCCTTGCCTTTGCCCTAAGCCCTTGCTTGAATGTTGCAAGATAATCCTCTGTATCTGACAGCTCCACGCCCAGGTATTTATAGCATCCCACCCTCTCAATCTCCCAATCTCCAACAACCAAGCCTCTATCTCCCTTCCAGTTTCCCGAGAAATTCACAACCTTAGTCTTTTCTTCACTAAACAACCACCCCTTTTCTGCCCCAAATCTGGCTGTCTCACTCATCAGTATCCTCAAATCCGACTCACTCTCACCCAGCCACACAATATCATCTGCCAGGAATAACCCCGGTAGCGTGAAGGACTGGCCATGCCCCCACCAGACCAATCCCACAACTTGAAGCCAAACTGCCCTCCGAGCTTGTCGATACTCTCTTCCAACTCCCCCAGTACCAAAATAAAAAGCAATGGTGACATTGGGCAACCCTGACGAAGGCCTGATTCACACTGCACCCCATTGAGCACAATCTCCCCCCAATGGAAGTATACACACTGCCACTATACAAAGCCTGAACCAGTTCGATAAACATGTCACACACCCCCACCGATTTCAGCCTTGTCCAAATGTCATGCCACCTCACTCTATCATATGCCCCCTTTATGTCCACAAATACCATGCTCAAGTCACGTTTTTCAATTCGAGCACACTCAATCACTTGAGAGATAACAAAAATTATCACACAAGTGCCGGCCTTTTCGAAACCCCTGCTGCATCTGACCTAAGCACCCTGATGTCTCCAGCCAACACTCCAATCTTGCCGTAAGAATACTAACAAACAACTTGTATTCTTGGATCGTAACTGCCACCGGCCTATAGCTCCCTATCTTTGCTTTGTCTTTTCCACCGCCTTTGTAAACCATCCTAACTCTGACCTTCTTCCACTCAACTGGAACCCTCTGTCGTTGTAGCAGAATATCATTCAGCTCAGCCCTAAGCCTCTCCTTGCTCACACTCCCCAAGCACTTGAGACCCTCAGCTAACACACCATCCTCTCCTGGAGCCTTTCCCATACTCATCTTTGCAAGTGTCTTCTCCAATTCCTCCATTATGATAATGTCTACCAAACTCGAAGACTCCATATGGTCTACCCCAGACTGCACCTGACAATTTCTCCAGGTCTCTTCATGACCCCTGGAACAAGCCGGGCCCCAAATATCATTTACATACTCCTGCAATGCTGACCCCATGGCATTTCTTTCTCCCTCGCTGCCCCCTTCTTGTTGGCCATGGACATATAACCCCTGCTCTCACTGTCTTGTATTTATTTATTTATTTGAAAGTTTCTCCACAAATTGTTCTGATGGATTGTCAAAGCAAAAAAAAAGAAAAAAATTACGATAAAAATATAAGAATTAGATGCACGTATAAGCTATGGCTGAAGAACGCGCGAGCTGACTGGCAATGCATTCCAGCCACGAGCTGTTCTCACGAAAAAGGAGTCAAAATGCTGCGAGAGCGTCTTGCGACTGTGCGAGGGAATGTCAAATGGTACATGTGCTGGGTCCGTCGAGGGCGATCAACAATGCTAAACCCTGGCGGCAAATTTATTTATTAAGATTTTGCGGTGGACAACATCTCTCAAAAGTTGAATCCGGCGACTTTGTCTTCTCTGGGCCAAGGATCTTAAGCTGAGGTCACGCAGCATTTCATGACACACTGGATTTCTTGTCGAAGTTTTGCATAATAAAGCGTGCGGTTAGCTTTAAAATAATTAAGAAAAAAAGGTGTGTGGCAAAATGTAAATCACGTCCCGGAATTTTGTTGCACCAAATGAGGCGAATTAATTGAATCGATTTTTGGAAAAAGGGCACAATTCCATATCATGATGTTCTGAGATAATCGAAAAAAACATTGCCATTTTTTCCCTTTCAGCCAGACGTTAAAATTGTTAAGGTAATTATACAGACCTATGTGCGCAGGGTTTTAGTTGGTGGAATTCAAGATTGCAAGACTTGCCGAGTCTTGCTTGTTTTGATGCCAATGTGCAGGAATTGTGCCCTTTTTGCAAAAAACAGGTTTTTACAGAACGTTTTTTTCATATTTGGTGTCAGTAAGATGAATCAGAGCACCCAAGGTTTTGCCTTAGCCCCCCTCCAGGATATTCTCCGAAGAAAACAACCAGATTTCAGGTCATTGTGGTGAAAATTAAGTGGGATGGACGCAGACGGTTTTTTTTAAATATAACGGAGTGTGACATCAACGATTGTAAGGCCACGAAAATGTGAATGTTTGTCTTTATTCGTCACCCGAAGTGCCATCAACTTCTTGAACATCATCATTTGTTGGCCATGACTCAATCGAATCATAAAAAATATATATACAGGGTGATTCAGCAGAGCCGCCCCAAAATTGAAACGTTTATATCTTCTATTCATTCTGCTCCCAGCCGCCGACGTGAACGGTTCGGAAAATTTGCATGCGCTCGAATTCGAAAAATTCAACATGGCCGCCAGCACGGTTTGAGCCATAATTTAGTTTTTCGATTTCTTTTTTTGTGCTGTTCCTGACGTTTTTGTGGTGAAGTAGTCGTCTGTTCTGTGGAGCCAGTCGCTTTTTATGATCTGGAACCTTAACCTGCAGGACAGGCGGCTGTTTCATTGCGAAGGGGTCGGAAATGGCCGTAGTGGCAAATGTCGTCTTTTCATTTTGGATTCTGTTGTTTTTGTTTTTTGCATTCACCTCCGATCCCGCATCCAGTTATTTTTCGTTGGGGCTTGGCACTAAGCCACCCATGCATCACAAAAAATCCAAGTTCAGAAATATTCTTTGGTTCCTTCCCATTTTTCAGTCCTCTTAAAAGGGTCCATTTCTCTTGATGAAATTACTAAGTTTTTTGGCCACAACACTTCGTCCCTTGGCTTGAGTTTTTGCATTTTCCTGCTCCTGTTGATCCGTTGTGGTGATGTTGAGCAGAATCCAGGGCCAACACCAACCCGTCTCTCAACTCCCAAACCAAAATCGACAATTCCTGCTGCCAACAAATCGAAAAAGACGAAGGCCAACCCTGCTTACGACACGGATGAATGGATCATGTGCGATCAGTGTTCCCAATGGATCGCCTTTGAATCATCTGGTCTGTCTGTGTCCTTTCAGGATGCAGGTGCCCTGCCATACACTTGCAAGCTGTGCACCCTTGCAGCTGAAGTGGCTTCACTGAGGTCCGAAATCTGTAACCTTAAAGCTGACATGCTTGAGCTGAGCAGTCCCAAATCTCCACCACCACCGCCCACACCACCACCTTGCCCACATAGAGCTGAAGTGGCTACACTCAGGGCCGAAGTCTGCAAACTCAAAGCAGAGATGCTGGAGCTGCACAGGCCCAAGTCTCCACCAGCACCACCACCACCACCTTGTCCATCCATAGCAGCTGACATCTCCATTCTCAAAGCGCAGGTGTTGGAGCTGTGCAAGTCAGGAGCATCAGCTCCTCATTCACATGTTGCAGGGCTGACTGCGGAAGGTCCAACTGGAAGCATACCTGCGAGAAATGCGAGACCTATCCGCTCTGCCAGAAAAAATGGCTCTTTATCCCAGGACCCATACAGGCAGCATCAGGCTGCCTGTAACAGGACCCAGGACAATACCCCATCCATTTTTGCAGAGAGGGTTTGTGAGCACATGAATGTTGCTGCCAATCCGCCGTCAATCTCAGCAGGCTATCAGAATCCTGAAAGGTTTTTGAGGGATGCTGATGTGATTACAGAAACGTCCTTGCTTGATGCTTTGAAATCATGCAAGAACTCCACTTTTGATGTTATTGACCTCATCCCTTTGATACTACTGAAGAACCATGGTGCCATTTTTATGAAATACTTGATGGCTCTTTTTTCTGTGTCATTGGCTACAAATAATATCCCTTCTGACTGGAAGTTGAGCATTGTTAAGCCTCTTCCAAAAGGTGGCTTAACCCTCTCAGTTCAGAGTTTTAGGCCAATTAGCTTAATAAGTTCTACTAGGTGAAACTTAGGTGAAGCATTGTGAAGTAGAACACTATGTTTCACCTAGTGAAACATTGTTTCTTTGAGATATTGGTGAAACATTGTTTCTTTGAGGTTCTCTTATTTAGATCTTCACAATGAGTGTAGCATATAATTGTGGAAAGTGTAAATGTCAAATTGATGATGCATGCGAAGATTCAATCCTCTGTGACGAATGTGATGATTGGTACCACCAAAAATGCTCTGGTTTGTCAAAGAAGAGATTCGGTGATACTAAAGGGCTGGTGGGCAGAAGGCAGACACAGACGGCAGAAGGCAATAAAAAAGAAAGTGAAAAGTGAACGTGCACTGGGCAGACGGCGGCGTGGAGAAGAATTCAAAATGTGGATTTTGGTTGTGGTTTGTGACACCTCCAATAAAAATTGTCGCGCCGACCATGTGTTGCCCGGAAAACAAATAAATGAAATGGACAAAATTCTTCCCTCCGTCTCCTCCGTTTTCGTGCAGGGGCGTCAGTTATTTTTGGACACCCGAGAGGCCGAGAATGAAGATAACAGTTGTTTGAAACACCACCCCACCGTCTCACCCACCACCCGAACCCCGGTAACGGTAAATTCGTTTTCCTCAAATAGAATTTCTCTTCCTCCCTTCAGAATTGCCTGCTTCACCACGAGCATCAACCACGAGCATGGAGACCACGAATGAGGGGAAAAGGTCGTGATACGGAATCGCATATGTGGCACATGCCCGCTTGTGTCCAGGACATTGGTGGCGGCAGGTTATTCTCCTTATCCCTGGGTGGCGGTATCGCAGATGCGATTCCGAGTGGCGACCTTTCTTTTTCCTCATTGTTGCCATTGGCCGCATTCCGAGAAAAGACATGCTCGTCGTGAAGCAGGCAATTCTGAAGGGCGGACGAGGAACAGCTGGACGTTCTGCCGTTTTCCGCGGCTTTTTTTGGTGGTGAGTGAGAGGCATGATGAAGGTCATCTTGATGATGTTCCAATAAAGTGCATCAATGATGTTCGTCATTGATGAGAGGCCAGGCAAGGAAATGGGATGAAAGGGAACCAAAAACAAAGAGAATCGAAGGTGCAGAAAAAAGTTGTCCCCACCGTGGAATTTCAACTTTTCTCTCAAATGACAGTTTTGTGTTGTTTTTGTGACTTTTTGCGACGAAAATCCCACGGCGGAAAATCTTCTTCAACACAATCAACAACACAAATACCAAAAATGGACATGTTCGTCAAATATGCTGCCCAATCCGTCTCCGTCTTGTGGTTTGGTTCACGCACGCACGCACGCAGCCATTTTGTCGTCAAAGTTGTCATTCGACAAAAAAGGGACCGGTGACGAGGGCAGAACGACCTGAGGCAGAAGTGGGCTGAGACAGAATGTTTGCATTTTTGGAGGCCGATATTTTTACATTTTCCACAGGTCAGGTTAGGTCAGATTGGGTTTAGTTAGGACAGGTGTAAGCCACTACCCACATGCAAAAACTCCCTCCTTTGTCCAATCCCACCACAGTCCACTTCTGCCGCAGTCCACTTCTGCCTCCCACTTCTGCCTCAGTCCGTTCTGTCCCAGTCCCCCAATCCAAAAAAAAATCGATGGCAGAATTTCACTGAAATGTTGCCAAGTGCCAACTGCAAATTTTGAACCGGAATTTTGGTCTGCGAGTATCGCGCGTTCCTCACTCATCGGATTCGGTCTGTGAAAATTCTTTCTGTGTTGTCATCTTTCCCTCGCATATGATGCACGATAATTCGGCCAGTGTTCCGACCGTTTTTGTGTTTTTTTTGTGATGTCAGCCACGGTCCCTGCAAGGTTCTGACAAACATCACCTGAGAGTAGCTGCTCCAGCACCCACCGCTTCCCAATTAATGGGTTCCGGGCAAGGTACCGGCACACTCACGAGTGCAATTGCTGCAGCACCCATCCCTTTAGTCATGCCTCAGTCACAACTGCCGGAACTGCCGTTTAACGGCATATTGCCAACCCGCAGCATGAGCGACGTCGAGTATCGGCAGGTAATTCCAAGTGTAATCTGCCAGGCCTCTGACTTGGACCTGGAGCTGGGTGTTCTTTAACGTGCGCAGTGTTATGCTCTACACGGCACCTTCTAAAAGTCCCATGCGAATTTCTAAATGACTGGCCGCACTTAAGTCTGTTTTCCCGACCGCATTCACCATGCCTCGCCGAGGGAGGATGCACACACACGATTTGTGCCATGGCAAATGCCATTCACCGTGCCTCGCCGAGAGCGGATGCACACATGATTTGTGCCACGGTAAATGCTCGTGTCCCGAATGGGATTCGAACCCGCAAGCAACAGGTTTCGAGTCGACGCGCGTACCACTGCGCCACGAGGATCGGACAAATTGCACGATTGTAATTTGCGACCTCTTCAAAACACATTTTTTGAAATTATCAAGCTGTCTTTGGACTCATTTTTCGGCGGCCCTGCAACTCAATTTGCAACAGAAATTGACAGAAATACAACTGTTCTGTGTAAAACAGCGTACACTTACACATTTTTCAAAAAGGCACAAAAGAATTTTTGGCCCCATGTTGGTAGACAATTACGTATCACTGCCGAATTTTCATATTACGTGTTATTCACGTGTTTCACACGTGGATTTGAATTTTTCCACATAATTCGTGCTATTTCCGTGGTGGTGCCCCTCTGCACGATCGTTTCAACAGATGGCAGCATTGGCGAAAAATGAAAACGGCATTGAACTATCGGGTTTCAATAATGTTCAGGACTTTTTTGGCTTCGAGTTTTAAAGCGTTTAACCGTGGAGAGTTCAAGTCGGGATTAAATTGCGCCGAGGAATAAATTTGACCCCCTGCCTCACATTTTACCGAAGTGGTGGGGCAGGGGACCACATTTAGGTACGCCTCGGCGCAAATTAAACCTCGACTTGAACTCCCCACGGTAAGAATTGCAAACGATCGGAATATGAATAAAAATCTGCATGATTCTGTGCACAGTCCGGCATCGCTTTTGTCAAAATTCGGTTATTCCTTTTTTTGAAAAAATGTCTGTATAAACACCTGCAAGAGATGATCCGAAGAAAAAAAGTGTTCGACGAACAAATCAAGTGTTCGACGATATGTTGATGGGTAAATATTGATGATTGTTCCATTCTATCGGGATGGAGCGACGAGTGATGGGGATATGAGGGACAGAAGGAGAATCGCAGTCAGACAATGGGCTGGAGGAGGTTATTATTATAATAATTCTACACCTGCGAACGCCTTCTTGGCATGTGGCAGGAGTTGTTCTTGCAGTGTTACTGTGGTCGGTTTAGCTGGAATTTCGGCGGGGAGCGACATACACTGGTCAGTGCAACTGCTCCAGCACCCACACCGCTCCAGGCCGACCACGGCCATCCGTGCTACCAGTTTTCGGCTATAGCCAACCCGCAGGATGACCGGACAGCACTATTAGAAACTGTGTGGCTTCTGTGTATTGTTGCCTGCCAGCCTCTCTTGGACTGGAGCTAGGTGTTCTTTAACGTGCACAGTGTGATGCTGCACACGGGACCTCCTTCTTAAAGTCCCATACAACGGACTAAGAGACTGGCCACTAAGTCTCTCTTTCCGACCTCAGCATTTACTGTGCCTCGCCGAGGGAGGATGCACCTTTTGTGCCACAGTAAATTTCGTGCCCCGACGGGGAATCGAACTCGGTCCACCTGGGTGGGAGTCCAATGCGCTAACCACTGCGCCACGAGGTCCGGGCAAAGGTAATCGACAAATATGCGGCCCACCAGATTTGGTGGGTCCACGAACAGCCGAATATAAACTGTCATAACCTAAACCCAACCTAACCTTCACTCAAAGGGATTGGTTAGGTTAGGTCAGGTTAGATTAGGTTAGGATTCGGCGGTTCGTGGACCCACCAAATCAGGTGGGCTGCACAATCGTCGATTATCCTAGAGGACAGGTCAATAATATTCAGCTCCGTATCAAGAAACACGTGTTCGTGTTTAGCACGTATAAACGTGACTGTAACACTGCATTGCACGTGTTGCAAACCTTTCTCTTGACACTACCGGCCGATTCGCGAAACGACGCTTCGTGGCAAGCCGCGGCTTCAGAACCGAAGCGCCGGCCGAAGCTTCGGCTTCGTTTATGTTTCCGTTCGCAAAACGGCACTTCGACGAAGCGACGGCTTGCTTCGGCTCTTTTTTTTCGCTGAAATCGAAGCCTGGTCGGCAGCAGGCTTGAGCCGCGGCTTCGAAGCCAGAAGTGGAATTTGCGATCATTGCTGTGTCTCAAAGGAAGCGTTGGAGGTTTTCGCCCTTCTGGCCAACGTGGAGGAGAAGCCAATTGCTCGTCCTCTGAGGGTGAATAACCAAACCCTTATTTGGTGTGGAAGAGAAAAAGGGAGAACGTAAGATCAATTTGCCCGGGCTTTGCGCCGTAGGTCTAAAAGATCTTTGTGTTATGGTGAACACGTCCTCAACCTATTCAATTATTACCCCATTTGTACATTTTTGATAATCACTTTTATGACCTTTTCAAATTTCGACAAATAACGTAACAACTTGCCTCGGATTGATCTAGAATTCACCAGGCAACCTCCAAAATAAATCATATTTGGAGTGGAGAAAAAATCCCGAGAAGACGAAAACTTTCTATGCAAAGGCAGAAACTTATATGCAGACGCTCCTCGTAGTTTAACTGTAGGCCAGAGATATACGAGGTGCAATAAAAAGCGATCCATCTATCGCTTTCGCATCTTCACACTATTGTCCGCAGTCTGCAGTGACTCCGTATCCGGTTCTCTATATTTTACACACATGTTTCACACTGAACTGCGAGATAGGCAATTTTTCTAAGGTCGGCAATTTTTCTCCCAAGTCTTTAGCACATTTTCATGGGATACCGGAGGTGTGCTGCGATCAATGGAATGGATCTCATGGAAATGGCATTGCTAATGCCATTTCCATGAGCGAGCGGTTGCTCCAGTTTTTCTCCAGAAAAGGTCTCACAATTGAGTGGAGTCACTATTGGTAGCTTGATTGAGTGGAGCCGCTGTTGGTCGTCGGCAGCCAGATATGGCGAATAGGGTAGATATCGTATAGGGTGGTGGACTCCTTACGATTTCATACTTGTCCTGGAAATGGTACAGACCAACTCCTTCGACGTTCTTCTAATCATGCTTAAAATACGTTTGCATGGTTATGGCATGGTTAATGTTTTTCTCTCATCATGACAGACTGCAGCTTGACTGCAGTCATTTGATTTGATTCGACAACTGCATGACTGCAGCTTCTCTCAACTGCAGCTTCTCTCACATTTTATAGATAAGAAAGGAAAATTAATTGCAAAAATAATTCAAATTAATTGCACCGGCGCAGTGTTCTTTTTTTTCGAACGTCGAAATTCGTTCCTAATTTATTACGTGTCTCAGATGATAAGTCATAAGATGGAAACCCTGCGTTAACTTGCATTCTTTCTCCGGAAAAGGGCTTTCTGAAGGGTCATATCAGCCGTCTCCTATCTTGCAGAAAAGCTGCGATAGTCAGGTGACGTCATATTCTGTCTTGGCCAATGAAGAATCTTGAAACAAACCGTCTTGGCTTGCATCCGACCGAATCCCCGGATTCGTGAAGTGGCGGTGAAGTCACGTTTTGAGAATCGAATGGAGCCGCGGCTTCGATCGTCACTTCACGAAGCTCCGGCTTGGCCGTGAAGCCCCGGCTTCAGACACCTGAACGAAGCGCCGTTTTGCGAATCGGCCGTACATGTGCACTTATCACACCGAAGTGTTTTCCACGGGTAATTCACGTATTTGTCTGGGTACCTGGGGTAGGGGGTGTCTTCTGGGCATGCGTTTTGAATGCCGATAACAGACAATTTTCTACTCGTATATCCATGTTACAGGCCAATGGTAAGATTCTTTTATTTGCCTTCTTATTCTGTGTGAAGACTTTCCAATACAGCGTGTTTCGTCCGGTGGGTGGGCAAAACATACCACGGGATTCTGCACGCTGTACGAATCGAAGTTGTTCAGTGACAATGTGCTTTGACGCAATTTCCGAGATACACGTGTCCCCAAAGTACCCAAAAGTCGCTTTTGGGGACCCCAAGGATTGACGGAGCGCCCATGCAGCTCTCATGTTTTGGGAGTGGGTTCTTTTCAACAGACTCATGATCAAATGCGCTCCGATGCCCCAATTTCCAGATCCCAGATGTGGACTCTCAAAAATCCCCAAAATTTGAATGGTCCGAATTTCCAATCGGGCATTTCTCACTGTGGGCAACTAAAAGACTGAAATCAGAAAAAGCTGAAAACAGCCCGATTGGCATTCCCGGTCATTCAACTCCGTGATTTTTGGGAGCCCATATCTGGAAATTGGGACATCGGAGCGATCATTTAACCACTGAATGTTTTCGATAGAATTTCTTGACGGATGAGAACCAATTCCCAGAAAGTGGGAGCCATCCGGCCACCACAATGACCCAGTAGTCCCCAAATATAATGGGTGCTTTGTGCGCGCCCATATCTCGGAAATGAGGGGTGAGAGCACATTTTGTCACTGAGCAACTTCGATTCACACCGTGTCGGGGAAATGTCGTGTACTTGTGCAATATAACTACGTGCCGTTTTTTCAATCTTTCGGAAAAGACTGCAAGAAATGTGATGATTTCAGATAAAAAATGGGATTTTGTTGTATGGAAACACGAGTGTGTCAAATCAATGACAGGAAACCAATATCGATGGGTTGGAGGTTTCCCCGAAAATGCCATAACAATACGACACCACATGTGGTATAATAAATTTTGTCGCCACTATGTAATTGCGTGGTCTGGTTTTTCCCCACCTTTTTGGAAAAAAGCAGCAAGTTTCTGTTTTTGAAACTCTCTTACCCTGAACACCTTTCATTTTTTGCACTCTCGGAGTGTCAGGGAATTTCCGCACCCCTGCGTGGGTTTTGAAAATTAATTTGTCCTTCAGTGTGACAATCAAAAATGATGTAATGAAAAATCTGTTCAATTTAATTAATCATGTTTATCTTTTGTTTTGCGGTCATTTCGGCTCTTTTTACTCCATTATTGTTTTGTTGTTTGAATGTGCAGGGTAACCAAGTAAAGAAATTGGCACTGGTGTAAGTTAAGGAACATAAAACGGAATCAAGAAATGGAATTTCAATTCCTGCGGACAAAGTCCATGTCGTCAAGTCACCAAATAAATGGGCATACTCGTGTTCCAATCTCAGGCCGATCACAGGA
>JASGXE010010228.1:0-15457 GCA_030068105.1 Sinentomon sp. SZTP_YWyxl | reverse complement strand
GGGGGACAATTTGAAACCTCATGAAGACTACGGCATATTGAGTCGCCAAGCAGCACCGTCGAGGAGTTGGGAGGGCCACTGAATCGCACACGTTTGGGTTTATGGAAATAATTATTCTGGAACTTCACATCCATGAGAGGAACAACGACTGGAGCGTCGGCCAAGATTGGTGGATTTGGGCAATTTCCAAAAGTGTCCGCTGACTTCAGGAAGCGTAGAGGGACTGAAGAAATTTGCCTTTTACCTCGCATGTGACTAAGCGAGTGGTTATGGCAAATGAGTATACAAATTCCGGAGATGGCGGAAGTTCACACATCAGCAGAATTTACTTTGATACTGCTTTGGATAACAGATGCGAGTTGCTGGACTTGCTTTTCGAGAGGAACGATTTGGTCGGATAGTTCGGCCATTTCATTGCAACTGATATTGACCTGGGCAAAGAACAAGTCTTTGATCTCAGCTATCCGTACATCAGCTTCAATTTTGGCGAGTCTCTCATGGAGAGACTGATAGCTTTTGCACACTACTTGCTGAATCGAAATGCAGTCATCACCGAACCAGTAATTTGGAGTATTCTTGTAAAAACCAGAATTGTTGGAAAAACCAAGGCACTTAATGTGGTACCAAGTTTTACAGCTTCCTAGTTCCAATCGGCACATCACCATCTCACCTCCAGGCGATGCGTACTTTCCGTCGAATTTACAAGACGGTAAGAAGTAGACCGTGTCCAAATCGCTTTGTGCGGGATCCATGATTAAAACAAGGAAGTGATGTGAAACAACGGAAGAATTGTCACTTCTTACTGTTCTCAACGCCTCCCATGACGATGGAGAATTTCTGTCCAGGAAGAGATCCGAAGCGAGCTCGGTCACTGTCCACAAATGAAGGCAACCAGCCGAAGCGGACCAAAGAGAAAAAAACAGGCCGCGTAAATTGGCCATGACCAATTGCAACGTCGCCTCTGCTCAGACCGAGCGCTCGAGGCGAACTTCGAAAACGATGAATGTTTGACTTCACCTTATCTGACTTAACCTCAACAATTCTTTGCCGAATCAAAAAATTTCTGAAATATTTCTGTATAGAATTCTCTAAGAATTAATGTTTCACTTAATACTCGAAATGTGAAAATATGTATTGAGAAACCGGTTGACATAAACATATGTCTGTGAAAATTACATAGTTCCATGATAGTTTTCACGCCTCTGAGAGGACTTCTAAAATAAATTCTGTATTACTAAATCAAGGAAACTGAGCATTTACTTACGATAATTGCCGTATGTGGAATCGGTCTTTTAACAATCGGTTTAAAAATCTCAAATGGTGCACTGCTCGGTGTCATCCGTAATGTTTCATCATCGCTGAGTGAGCCTATTTTCGCCTTTTTCAAAAACACCTGACACCTGATACCTGCACCGCATAAGCTGGTTGGCCTCTGAAGCATTTCGCGGACACCTGTGACGACCATAAATAACACACGAAGCTTCAGTACTTGAATGCGTGTTGACTACCGAGCCTATGAGCCTACGGGCACTCGATTTTAACGAATCCAGCCAAGGTCAAAAACGCAGCCCCACATTGAACATTCAGCAGGTGGGCGTATAGAAGGTTATTTCAAAGGTTTCCAGGTGGAATGAAAGGAGGTACGCACCAACAGCCGTTGCTATAGTGCGAGGTCGCTATATGTCACGCAAAGGTCTCTGCAAGCAGCTACTCTTCCACGGTGGCGCTGCTGAGGAAAGAGAGCTTGCAATCACTTTTGAAAACACTTTTGTTGCGGCGGAGATATCATGAGGGAGATAACGCTTGCGATGACACGTGCGGTTTATCCCGTCATTTGAATACCCCATACCCAGTCTATATTCCAAGAGCCGTGGGCTCCATTTTGGGTCACTTGAATGGTCGCATATTTGCTTCGCCGTTTGAATGCTCCACGAAGTGTCGGCTGCAAAAAATGTAAAAGATTGACATCAATTTTTCAAACGCGATTGAAAAACAATGCGGTAAACATTTCCACGGGAGGCGTTATTCGATCAACAAAATTTGGCAAGGCAAAATTCCTGCAGTCACGGCGCAGGCAAAAGTCGCAAATTAACAAAATGATGAGCTTTTACAAAAGTTATTGGGAATTTCCATAAACAAAAAATTCACGAAATCTTAAATTTCTGCTCCACTTCCCTGACGCACTTTTCAGAAATTTTGAGACACTTTAGCTAATTTCAATTGTATCTTCGAGATGACAAAGCAATATTTGCGTTTGCACACTATCTGCCTGGCGAACCACCCCTTCATGAAAGGCACCTGTTTGTACTCTAACTCCATAAAATTATCGAAAGTCTCTTTAAAATCGTCATAAGTGTATCTTTGACCTCCGTAAATAACTTCATCTTGATGCTTGGTTTTATTATAAAACCGTGGAATACTCAAGAAAATGTTGCATGTTTAAGAGAGACAAATCCTGCTTTTAAAAAATTAAAAATATTCCCAAAATTTTAAAAAACTGCCAGTTTTTCTTTAAAATTGATTATTCCAAATTTTTGGCGAGATCTTGGTCTGCGCTATGGTCATGGAAATTCTTTCCTGTCGAGTCTTTTCCATAAATCTTGAACAAAGTCCAAGTTTATATTCCATGAGAAGTAGGGCTTCGTCGTTTTGCTAATTACATAGCAAAAATTGAAATTAATCAATCACTTGCAGCCAGTGCTCAAAGTGTCCCGAAAAAAGGGCAGGAGCGCTTTTTCACAAAAGGGCACCTGCAAAATTTGCAGGGCACTTCGTCCTTCGAGGAGGGCACTTTGTCCTTCGATGAGGGCACTTTGTCCTTCGAGGAGGGCACTTCGTCCTTCAAGGAGGCACTTCGTACCTACATCAAATAGGGCACTTTATCCATCGAACAGGGCACGAAAATTGTCATTGATGTGCCCGGCAGCACTAATGGACAATGTCCACTCGTCAGACATCAACTAACTCAATGCTGACAACAAGGGACAGCGTCCATTGTTGTCAGCATTTGGTCAATGTTAACACCAATGGACTGTCAACATTGAGTTCGTTGATGTTTGACAAGTTTCAGGTTGGCAATTGAATTGTTAGCTGAGAAAACCCAAAGAACTTTATCTTCTGAGAATTGTAAAATTTTATTTTTATTGCGACGTTTTGGTGTTTCAATATGGCACTCCCTGTTCCGAATGAACAGCACTTTTGAAAACGCCTTCCAGAGTCTTGCAAGATTTTGCTGGCTTTTGCGAGACAAGTCGTGTGGGAAAAATGTACGCTGCTCTCTCAAATTGGGCATATCAGTTTTTGTAGACGATTTTTTTGTTATCATTGAACACCTTCAAACGCTTGTTGCTGTGACAGGGTGAGCGTTTGCCAATGCAGTGTTACGAAGGGCGTTAGAAAAGTTTTTGACATCACCCCGTAGTTAAGAGAATCTTACCGCCATCAAGATTTTGATTGGTTTAAGGCTTCAAACATTTTTCCAGCTCTTTCAGCACCAATTTGCAGACGTGCAAAATGACAATTTTTCATGGCACAGTGGTAATCAGATGAGGGTGTGCTCCTGAGCTCTGAAAATACTGCTTTTGGCCAAGTCTTGAAATCTTGAACATTCCCTTTTGCACGACAAATGTCCAAGTTTTAGAATTTTTGATATCTACAAATAATTACTGCCTCCTCAAGCCCATGCAGAAAAGCCATGTTCACGTATTCAGGACTTTGCCAAAGCAATATTTTCAGAGCTATGGAACTCACCCTAATCTGAGTGCTATTCTGCCCATGGGAGCTTGGGATGGACACCTATAACTCTGTGGGACAAGAGCCAGAGAGTATTTTGAAGGCCTAAACTCAACGAATTTTTGACATCGTTTTTTTTTCTGAACTACAGCGTGATGTCAAAAACGTTTCGAACGCCCTTCGTATTGTGGTCTGTTTAGGGTTCAGCTGCGGGAGACTCTCGAGAGCCCCGGCACACTCTGAATCAGAGCAACAGCTCCAGCAGCCACGCTTCATCAGGCCAAAACACACAACCGGCCGCACTGCCCAGTACAGGACAGCGAAAAACATCGCCTCGGAGTCGGTCGTGCCAGAGAGAACGTTGGCTATCCCTGCAAATGTGTGTTGGCCTCTTGCTTTGAATATCGACAGACAGTGCTTTTTTGTGTTCTGAATTTTTCCGCTTGAAACAAATATTGCAAACACAGGTGAAACCAACGAGATATCGATAAATGAAGAGTGACCGGCGGGCGGGGCCACACCACTTCGAAATGCAGACATTGGAGGACTTGGCCCTAACCACCTATTGGTGGGCACGGAGTGAGTTTTTTGTGAGTTTCAATTGTTGCAAACACCGTTTAAAAAATCGCTCAACATGGCGAAGTTTTAACCCCATCCATGCAATCATTACTTCACTTGATGGCAAAGGAAACGCGGAATGCGCTCAATCGAATTGTTTCCATGAATTTGCAGGCAAATGTGTGCAACCACAACAGGCAAAGAGGTGCACCTTTAAAAATATTGCATATTTTAATGTTCCTTGTCAACAGAGTGAGCTGTTCTGTTGTTCAAATTTATCTGCTGCAAGGTGTGATCGACCTGTGAGAAAGTTGCAGATAAATGTATATTTTCTTTAGATTGACACCAAAATCACATGTTTTGATGACTATTGAGCCCCAGAATCTCTTGCAGAAATATGCGAAAGTTCTCCAAATTTGAAGAAAAATGCGCATCCATGCAACATTACACGGTCTTTGGATGAATATCTTTCCATTGCATTGACAGCTCAGTTTCCGAAAATTTCGAGGAATCTTTGCACTTTTAGGGGACACCGAAAACGTCGAAATCGGCTCAGCCATTTGGGTTTTACAATCGATTTTCGACATTGCAAAAAACGTTTACTCATTTACTTTACATGACGCACTTCTTCCTTCTGCCAACCAAGGGACGAACCCATCCACCAGACTGTTGAAGCAAGCTGCTTCATCCATTATCTCTCCACTTAAACACATCGTTGGTATTGACAGATACCTGACAAAAAGGCTGCAACACGCAACACACACGGCTGAGGCGAATGGTTTTGTTTTTCGTTCGCGGTGTGCTCGCAGCTGCGCGGTTCCAATCAGAGGCGGTTCCGATGTAATTTCAGTTTTGGAAATGGCTCGGCCGGGAGGAAATAAGAAATAGCACGCCTGACGGGAGTGATGCCTTGGCCTGACGCATGTTGGATTTATTCGTCCGTGAATGTCAGCTCAGCGCCGACGATCTTCCTCTTTGCGTCGGCAGGGCTGCTCACAATCTTTAGCATGCGGGTTTGCTGCGGTCCTCAGCTTCGCCTTGCAAGTGTCGTTAGACCAGATTTCTTAGCTGTACTGACGGGTAAAATGTGGCTTCTGTGTTATTGTTACCTGCCAAACCCCTGTCTTGGACCTGCACTAAGTGCTCTTCAACGAGCACAGTGTGATGCTACACACGGGACCTGATCTGACCGCGACAAATGTTCCATCCGTAGGAGACGAGTCCCCTTCCAGGATCACGTCCGGGGTACAGCTAAAATTTTAAGAAATCTGGGAAAACGACAGCGAAAAACATCGCCTCGGAGTCGGTCGAGCCAGAGAGGACGTTGGCTATCCCTGCAAATGTGTGTTGGCCTCTTGCTTTGAATATCGACAGACGGTGCTTTTTTGTGTTCTGAATTTTTCCGCTTGAAACAAATACTGCAGACACAGGTGAAACCAACGAGATATCGATAAATAAAGAGTGACCGGCGGTCGGGGCCTCACTACTTCGAAATGCAGACATTGGAGGACTTGGCCCAAACCACCTATTGGTGGGCACGGAATTAGTTTTTTTGATGAGTTTCAATACACCGTGGCCCAGAAAAAAGGTACCACCGTTGTTGAGGTTTGCATACCTTTCAGGAGAAAAGCCGGATGTGGTTTTACTGGATGTGTCAGATGGCCTTGTTAGTTTGTGGACATTTCCAATGTAATGCTCTGTTATTTCGATAGCAGCAAGCACAGCGGCGTCAGAAATAAAGACCACAAGACATGGGTTCCGATTCTGTGCAGAGGCCGGGCGGCGTATTTTATTTCTCTATACGAATTCGGCAATGTCCCGATTTGGCACTTGTACAACCCCAGTAGCAAAAACGGTGCCAAAGTGGTGCCAAAACGGGTCAAGTCGTTCCGAAATGGTGCCAAACCGTCCCATTACCGTGCCGCAATTTTCGTGCCGTTGTGATCGATTGCGGAACGTTCCGGGACTGGCCCGTCGGAACCAAACGGGAACTGAAAAAATTGCGACTTCCCAAGAACGTTCCCAGATCGTTCTGTCGAATTCAATTTCAAACCATGTGGAAAATGGTGAAATTGAAATATTTTGGAACGATTCCGTGGTGTCACAATGTTGTGGTTCAAAAAGGAATTTGCTTTCCGTGCTTTGGGCCGCTGTGCAACAGCACATTGGTTGTTGGACCGCAATGTTGAGCGCATTGGCATTCTGTCCAATGTTCGGGAAAAATTGACTGACGCACAATTCATTCGAATTTGCAGCAGACGAACAATTTTCTGCTCCACGCTCTGCTGCAGGGCAGTCTCCTGGCCTGGCTCTGCTTTGATGGTTTGTTTGCACTGCGCGCTGGTCGGTCGGTGCACTGCACATCCACTCTTTCACACTTCCAAGTTTCAATCGGCCGTTCGTCAGTATTTTTTGCAACGTTCTCTGATTGAGTTCTTGCATTGCAGCAGATTGTAATTTGATTCTGGAGCATCACATGGAATGGAACAAACAGCAGTCGTCCAATTGTGCAGCAAGCACACACTTCTATTGAGTACCTATTGGAGTTCGTGTTCTTTGAACCTCGGTGGATTCCAGTCGGTGAGTTGACGTAGTCCTTTCTGTGATGGATGCCATTGTTCAGTAGTTTTGCCAGGATTTCGAATTTGGGGGGGTGTGAAGATTTCCAGGGGTATGACTAAAACGCTGAACTTGCTTGTCCTGCTTGTCCTGCTGGTAATGGTTAAATAGGTTAGGTTATTGTTAGATTATAGGTTATTCTAACCTAAACTAACCTCACCTAACCCTGACCTAACCCCAACCTGGCCATTACCAGCAGGACAAGCAAGACAAGCAGGTTCAGCGTTTTAGTCACTTACGATTTCCAGGGGGTCTTATCTCGCAGAAGAATCTGGGCGCAGCCTAGAGGGGGGTCTGGAGGGCGGAGCCCCCCAGTATTCCGGGTCTGGGGCAGCGCCCCAGCGGGGCTCCAAGGGGCAGAGCCCCCCAGAAGCTGAGGAAATTTTGAAATTTGAGAGTTCATTTTGGGGACAAAATTGATGTTCAAGAGGTCAAATTTCCTGCCAGGACGAGCCAATAGCACGGTCCAGATGTGTCTTGTTGGCAGCCAGCAAAACTGGTTCACACACCATCCTCACTGGGGTGTTGTCCAATTTGGGGGGGGGGTGTACGTAATTTTCTGGGGGGGTGTTGACCCCCCCCCCTAAGGGGGGTCTGGCAAAACTACTGCCATTGTTGCCAATTGGAAATCTGGTTTGAACAGACCTCCAACATAAAATTTGAAATGTATCGCCAAAGATGGCAGGGGCATTTCCACGTTTTCACAGAGGTGGGGTATTTTTCAGGGAAGGTTCTGTCACAACTCAGTCGGGTCTGGGGAATGAGCCCCAAGATGGGTCTGAGGAGGAGCCTCAGTGGGTTTCCAAAGGGCAGAGCCCGTGGCTCCTGGCAAAACTTTGTGGGCCTGGACGGTTGAGCCTCACTCAGCCCCCAGAAGCTAAGGAAATTTAAGGATTTACCTGCTTTGGATGAAGAATAATGATGCATTATTCCTGCTCAGAGGCCAAATTTCCCTCCGGATGGAGGCAAAGGCACATGACAGGGGGCAAGCAAGCAAACCGATGCGATAGGTACCTACCTACCTTCCTACCTACATTTCTCGGCAGGGGACGTCCCCATGGAAATGACGCCCCTGACCGCCACAACCTGGTTTGATTCTGATACTTCTGCCGATGGTCCTTGAAATACGGACTGCTGGACCGGAACCAGACTGAGACTGGAGCGGTCAGGCGCCCAGGCGGTGAGATCAATTTGGGTTTGGTTGGGCCCATCTCTTCTGCCTGTTCAGCCTGTTGTCCTTGATTTCAAACTCTTTGACTGTAATAGGTAGTCCCCACAATATATGCGGATACCTGGGCAGCTGGACAGGACACCTCTGACCTACCAAAACATCTAAACGACCTTTTCACCCAATCCTAACACTACTCCTCCCACCTGTCCAAACCAAACTTGACGGCTTGGCATCCATGTGTCCAGTTCTGCAACTTGAATCATATTTTAGGGAATTGCATAATTGACGGTACTTATAGGTGCCTGTGTGGCAGCATTGGGGCATTACGAGAGCACAATGAAACCCCTTTTCACAGGAGTTTCCTTTGCCATTCAAACATGTTTATGGAAAACTTAACCCATGTCGCCTTCAGCCTTTCTGCGTAAACATGGCTTATTTACATCCAGCCTGTTCTTGGGCCTACCTGCCTACTCAGAATGGACCTCATCATTTTTTACCTGAACCTTTTGCTCTCCGTCATTGCAAAAATATCGGACAAAGACGTGTTAAAAGAACTAAACAGAAAATGAACCAATTCTGCTGAAGAGATGTAGCCACTGTGGATCAGGTCAGATGGAAAGTTTTTCATAATGATACTGGCGAAATCAAAATGTAAAGTTTATTGGCCCCATTCAAACAGTAACAGAGTCAAATCGACGCATCAGCCAGCACAGGGGCAAGTCAGGCAGGCCGAAAGGCAAATAGGTACCTGGCCTCGAGGTACTGCTCGTTCTACTGGATGCAATCAGGTTTTGCAACGTTTCTGTCCAACAGAAAAAGGTCACACCCTGAAGCGTGGCGTTCTTCTTGCTCCACTTGGTGTGGCTAACTTTGTCTATCCCATATAAAAACCACAGGAAAAGACCCATTGGTTCTACCTGTATTGCCCATCACCCTGCAGTCCCTTTTTTCCTTGCCGAATTGCTATTTTCCCAAAGTCTGTTTGAATTGTACCACATTGCTCTGGTGCCTGTAGGTGATATCAAATGGCGTTATGAGTCTGAAATGTAAAATGATTTTCCTCCCTGTAACACAACGGACTCCTCCAAAAAGCAAAGGTGCCTGCCTCCTAGCTTTACGCTGTGAAATTTTTTTATTGTCATTTTTTGTGAATTTTGGTGTTCTCGTGAATCTAGTCTCCAACTATAACGAAAGTTGCACAAGAATGAAACATATCGACAAAGGAGAACACACAGGGAAGCAGGGTTTCATCGGACTAATAGCATTTTAGCAGTGTACTCCTCCTGGCTCCCAAAGGAAGCCTTAATGAAAAAATTATTCTACATTTTCGACTCAGAATGGCATAGGTAGGTAACTGTTGAAAATGTGCTTTCAGTTTGCTGCACTGTTCATTTCATGCTTTCAACGTAGGTAGGCCCTATGCCTTTTTGCTTGAAAGGATGAGACTCCAAAAATAGGATATGAAATCAATAAAGTGCAACTGAACCTGAGCTCCAGGGAGATGATGGGCCGATTTTTACATTAATGTAAGTCTAGTTCAAGGCTTTGGCTTTGGTAGGTCCTCCAATAAAAATTGTCCTTTTGGGAGCAGCAAGTGGATTAGGTAATTAAATCATTTTTTAAAAATCGGATCACTCTGGTGTGACTTCTTCTATGTTGGTCATGAAGGCCACTGGCCAGTACAAGCCATCCTGTGTCTTGTCCCTTGATCCCGATATCGGCTAAAATGGTTGTTCGTCTCAAATTACACCAATTTCTTTTCTCTGCAGATCGTCCTCGCTGGCTGAGTACCTCGACATCACCTCCTGAATTGAAAAACGTCTCAGTTGCTGCACTACGAGATTCCAGTAAAGGATCAGCATCCCCATGCAGAATAATCCGATATTCCAAGGCACGGAACATTCTCGTCGACACCATGCTCGACAACAACAGCAACAGCAGCAGCCATCCTTCAATCAGCTGTCTCTGTCCCCCTTCGACCATGTTCTATTTACCCTTCTGTCTCCATGTTTTTTATCCTGAAATCTGGCCGGATATGGAAATTCCAAAGTAGGAATTCTGGGTCCGGCCTAAATAACCTGAACCGGCATACCCAAGCACATGTACCTACCGTGCCTGACCATAGAATTTGTGTTTGACTATGTTGTGTAACTATGGATACTCTTGGTTTGGGGTTTGTGTTGTTTTTTTTTTGGTCGACCCACCTGGCTGGGAACATCTGTGGATTGCCATGACATTACCTCCTCTTCGATTGTACAGCATCATGTTGCTGCAGTTTGGATGCATGAAGAGCTTTATTGTGAGATTCCAGGTAAAGTTCGGCAGCCCCATGTCCAATTATCCAACCTCCACAGCCAGGAAGGAATTATCTTTTTCTCCTTTGCCATCTTCAAACAACAGCAACAGCAGCAGCCGTCCCTTAACCACCCCAGACTTACCCCCTTTCAGCAGCATCATTTGTCTACCGATGGCCTTAACCAGAAAGTGATGAGAGGTCTGAAAATTCCTTTCAGGACTTTTGTGACTGTCTTGACCTTCTCTACCGGACATGTTGCCTGGCTGCAAGATCTGCTACAACTCATCTTTGCTTGGCCAGCCTGCCTACACAGTACCATGTGTGGGATCATGGGCCGATTTGTTCGTCACATAGAAACACGGAGCAACAATGGTGGAAATGCTTTCGCAGGTGAGTTTTGATTATTTAAAACTCACAGCTTCATTCAGGCCCAGGACTGGTTTCTGACAGTTGTACGAGGGGCGTAAACTTTCAAGCATGGTAGCTTTGCAGAGAAATTCGCATTTCAGTGAGATTTGAGACGCCATTAAAATTTGATTCTTTTGAAAGTTATACCTAAAAAGTTATAGGTACGTATGGTGATTACTGGACAAGTCTAATGTTGATAACATTCAATTCTATCGCAATTTTGAAGGAAAGATTTCAGTGGTATGCGGAGGCCTCTGTAAGCAAAAATGAGCAAACTGAACAATTAAAGTCTGTTCATTTTCAGAATGGTCCGCGCGCTTTTTGCAGACAGGGATGTGCAAATTTGTCCAAAAATCGGAAATCTGAGATTTTGAGCTGCGGGCCTCAATTTTCGAAACTGTCGGTTTTCACCTCTCATTCTTTTGATAATTCTATTTTTCGGAGTTTTTTGCAATTTTCTGTGACCACGATCTGTCTGGTTTGCTGGTCGTTCCGCTCCTGGCTTTTGAAATGTGCACTTCTGGTGCAGCGCTGATCCGAAACTTCGCTGGCCCTCACTTTGCAATTATTGGCACCCACCTGCAATGGTGTGCGGCCACATCTGCTGTTGTTGCCAACAACTGGAACACAGGCACACGCATTCATGTCTGGAAAATTTCAAAATCATGTTTTGGTTGCTTTTCCATCTGTGATATGTTTTGTCCAAGCAAACATGTGCCAAAAGAAAATTAAAAAATTTTGCCCATGGCGAGACTCGAACCCACGATCTTGTGATCGAAAGTCCAACGCTCTACAACTGAACCACCGGCGCTTTCGGGAATTTCAGTTCGAAAATAGCGCTTAAATGAAACAACTCGGATATTCAGGCAAAGAATGTTGTGGAATTTGGACACCACTGACATGCCCCCGCTCCCACTTTCGTTTTGCTGCGAGTTTTGGCGCGGACCATTCTGAAAATGAACGCACTTTAGGTGTGGGTTCCTCAGAGAAAACATACAGGGTTTCGAGCAAACATACAGGGTTATGTGCTACGACACATAGGGTTGGATTGAAACATAGGGTTAGGACCTGAAATCATTAATTTGGAAGACAGAAAAACCCATTCATGAAACCCCTTCTGTCTTCTGTCATGAAGACAGAAGACAGAAAAACCCAAAACTCATTTATGTCTTCGTATACGAAATGGGTCTTTTTCTCAATGATACGTAAATGTAGTGTTCGTAAATTCCCGGGAATTTATTTTCGAGGGAATATTCCCGGGAATATTCCGGGAATATTCCTTTTTCGGGAATTTTGGGAACAAACGAAAATTCCCGGGAATTTTGGGAATATTCCCGGGAATATTCCCTCATTGGGAATTTTGGGAATATTCCCTGGAATTTTGGGAATATTCCCGGGAATTTTGGGAATATTCCCGGGAATTTTGGGAATATTCCCGGGAATTTTGGGAATATTCCCGAGAATTTTTGGATCATTCCCAGGAATTTTGGGAATATTCCTGGGAAAATTCAAATTTTGAAAATATCACTGGGAATTTTTGGAATATTCCCATGTAGGTACTTTATGATTTTCCTGTGGGAACTTCAATTTTTCAAACTCAAGTTGGCCTAGTTTGTGGTTGTTGAACAAGATTATCACATTTTGCCAGTTTCCATATGAGTCATTTCACCATCATCGCCAGACCAGATACAGGCTGGCGTGAAAATGCAAAATGCACGAAAGCAGCAAAATGTTGATAAGGTAATATGGTTAAAGTCAGCCAGCCGGGCTGTGAATTCTGTAGAAACCTATCATTTTCTAGGGTAATCAATTATGATGCGAAAGGGCGATTCTATGGCGGCATATTATCAGAGTAAATTTTGGGGGATTTTTAAACCCGGTTATTCCTGGCCTGTTTGCGAATGGCTTTTTTAAATTCCAATTTTCCTTTCTTCCGAACTAATTTTCTATTCGAAAAATCATACTTCACATTTAGGTAGGTGCCTACTTAGCAGAGTTCGTTCAACAGTGAGCAGTTTTGCTCTTTTGAAATCACCGTGTGGGGCTGCTCCAGACTCACGAGGCTTGTTGGTAAAAATTTATAAACATCTGGTCCTTCTTGACGAGCATGATGGCATGATCAAGAGTTCGCGACTGCAGGCTCATGTCTAGTTTTGGTAGCTTTTACTGACGAAATCTTGTGTTGAAATTGCCTGCCGACTGCTCGCGTTGGAACTGCGTGGGCGGACTGGGTCTAACCTGCACACCAAAAAATACAAAGGGAAGTTGTAGGTACCAACATGCTTTGGGCCAACAAAAAGAATTTGTTCCAATTTTTCATTTTTTTTTTTTCAAAGTGACAAAGATTATGTTTTAATTTTAAAATGTCAGCTGGCAACCTTCATGTAGAATGTAGAATTTGTGCTGCAAAGATGTGTGGATATTGCATTATGTTCAACAGTCGTAAAGAAGTAAGTAGATGGAAGTTGGTCTTTTTCTCTTGGGGTAATCTAGGGTAAGATTTCACCAGATTTATGGCAAAAACATAGCTACACATTCACAGCCTTGGGTTGAACGTAGACAAGCAAAAGGAGCAAAACGGCTCAATGGGGAGAGCAAGCCCACAACATTTAAATTTTAGGAGAGCAGCCATCCTCACCCCTTCATAGCAGAAAATACACTTATCAAAGTCCAACCCCTTAGGTACCCCTTTTATGCCCAACGCTGGCTGCTCTGGAGACAAAAAGTCAAAGGACTCGCGATTACCGAGGTGAAATTTTTAATGTGAAATATTCAAATGCAAGAATTTTGCTGGAAATTTTGAATGAAAATTCCCGGGAATTTTGGGAATATTCCCTGGAATTTTGGGAATATTCCCGGGAATATGTATTCAGTTGGAAACTTTTCAAAGTCAAAAACAGTCAGAAAAATCAATGAGACTGGAAATATTCCCGGGAATTTTCATTGAAAATTCCCGGGAATTTTGGGAATATTCCCGGGAATATTCCCTCGGGAACTTTCCCAGAGGGGCGGGAATATTCCGGGAATATTCCCGGGAATTTTGGGAATATTCCCGGAATATTCCCTCACTCCGAACACTACGTAAATGGGTTTTGTGTTCCAGTGACAGAGGTCCCCCCAGCAATTTCTCACTTTGGTTCATTTTGGACAACCACCCACCAACAAACTGTTGTGTATTTCTTTTAAATGGTAAAAAGATGATAAATCTGCATCCATCTGCATTGATCTGGAAATCCCACCAAAATGGAAAAAATCGAATTTTAATGTCATGAGAGAAAATCTCCTTTTAAAATTTCTATGCCAAGGTAAAAATAATATTGAAAGCCCATCATAAATACAAACTTCTAGTCCAAGTGCCGTGCCAAGGGGTGCTTTGTGGCTCAACCACCATAAGTGTGTGCTAATTTATCTGGCCTTTTTCAGAAAAGAAAATCGAGATTCTCTCGGTAAAATGCCCTGCATACCTACTGTTTTATGTTTTATTCTGGTTCACACAGTTTGTCTTTTCTTGATGTTTTGGTATTTCGGTTTGTGCTCAAACACAACTTCAACTGTTATAGGTAGCCAAACTAGGTTCATAGGTAACTGCCTTTTATAAACTTGAAGCAATGAAAGGGCATTGAAAAATAACTTAGTTGTTGCATGTGAAGACAACTTTGATCAGCAAACTATACACTAGGCCTATTTGAAAGTGTAGAATTTTTTCTCTTCTAGAGAGTAGAGAACAAAGTAGTTGGACCGAACTCTGAAATTGCTCATTTCGTACATTTTCCCCAGAGCCCCTTCCACGAGGGAGTTGTCCCGATGAACCCTGGTGGAACTTCTGCTGCAGATCTGTGGAGCAGATTCCTGGTGCTGTATGGTGAAGAGGCTCCACTCCCTGATCAGTGATCACCCAGCAGATCTGTATCCAGATCTTTTCCTGAGACTAGCTCCTCCACCCAATTTTATTCTTGGGTGTGCTTCTGCCTATTCCTACATCTAACTCCAATGAGAAAGAGTCTGGATATATGCACAAAACTTAATTTCCTTGTCGGTCGTCATCATCCAACAAGTGTCTTAAAGAGCAGGATTTATTTCAGCCCTTGGTCTTTAATTTTTCTGGCATTACGACAATTTGCACCGGTTTCGTTGGAAGGTCGTATCGATGGGCCGAACAGAAAGATCCAGCAATTTTTGCATCCTTTCCTAACGAACTGAAGCCTATGTGAAATGATTGTTTTTTTTTGGTCATCTGCATTTGGCCCTGCTCAACTGAATGAAAATTGGATGGAATTCTTCAATTCTGCCATAAAAACTTGAACACCCTGAAAAAAATCGTTCTTCAAGATAGCCCAGTTTGTGATGCCCCATTGTCAATTAATGTCCGACACATCATGCCATGGCCAACTGCCCATAGCCTATCTTGTCTTGTGTAGCCACTTTCCAAAACAATGTAGTGTAGGTACCTATTTTATTGTTATTTTTTATCAGTGTTTGCAGTGAACAAAAAAAAAATGTTTTCAAGACAGGTATCTATTTCTCTGGTCAAAACCTTTTTTAACAAAACCTTTTTTCCAGGTCAAATCTCAATTTGTCTGTTATTCCCATGGTTGTTGGGATTGGTGTGGATCAAGCAATGCATTTGTATTTTGCGTCTTTTTGTTTTCTTTTACTGAATTTTTTAGTTCCTT
>JASGXE010010227.1:0-15679 GCA_030068105.1 Sinentomon sp. SZTP_YWyxl | reverse complement strand
TACAACAGGAAAAAATCCCATTTGCCATAACCATGATCAGTTGAAAACTATGGGAACCCAGAAATTTTATAAAAACGTCAAAAGGCAGACTGTGAAAAAGAACATCAATATACAGGGTGAGGCATAAGTCCCCGGCCAGATCTCCGGGTGGGTGTTGCCGCAGAAAAAGCGTAAAGGCTTATGTGTTGCCAAGCGTGCAGCGTCCGCAACGCTTCCGGTCCGCCTGAATTTGGCCACCAGGTCACGAACACTTCTTTTGCCGGGCGTTGGCCGGTCCGGATGGCGTTCATGAAAAATTTCACAAGCCTCGCCCGGTGAGTGTGGTGGTTGTCACCAACTATCAGTACTACTTCAATACGCTCTGCGAGCGTCCAAATCATGGTTACAGAACAACACTAGCTTGCTGAACCTAAAAACACCTGAGAAATAACAACCTAACACGGGATAAACAAATTAAAACGGGCTGGGCATCTGGCCGGGGACTTATGCCTCACCCTGTAGACATGAAACACGCCACCATCTGTACAGACAAAGAAACAGTAATGACTACCTTAAAACAAGTACCTGCATTGGATCATGGGCATTAAGAATGATCATGGGAGTCTTTCAGCGGAGTGATCAATGCGGGGGTAACGCGAACTCCGAGCTGCGAGGTAAATTTTTTCCATTGGTCGAGCAGATGGCAAAAATATACCTCGCAGCTCGGAGTTAGCGTTACCCCCGTCATGATCTCTCCGCCGTTTATTTTGTAATAAGAAAGCAAAAAGTCATCTGCAACAACTTTGATAACAAAATCATTATTCTCCTCTCCTGACTGTAAAAATTGCAAAAACAATACATAATATTTCTCATCTACAACTGCGATCCGTGCCCATTTCTGAGCATAACGTGACTTAGGCCTGAAAAATTTATCGGTGTCCATTTCTGAGCACATTGTAACCTGGCATGTGCCCATTTATTATTATTATTATTCTCACAAATCTCAACGAATTAAGTTGAACGTCATCAGAAGTAAAAACAATCACGAATAACATTAAAAACAAGGCTAACTCATACAGAGAATGAGAAAAAAAGAAAGAAAGAAAAAAAAAAAAAAAAATCTAGCATGTGTTAAGCAGTAGAGAGAAAACAACAGAATGGGCTATTAAATTCACTGATGAGTTGCAATCAATGAGGTCGGACTGCACCCGTAGGACATGTTTGTTGCCCAAGAACGGGCTGGGAAAAGCTGGGCAGGGATTGGAGAAAAGGGGAGGAAGGCAAAAGTGCGTTCCAATCTCTCACAGTACGAGGGAAAAAACTGTTGAAGTGCCTGTTGAACTTGACAGTTGGTTGTTCAATGAAATAGCCATTATCAGTCCGACGGCGCACTGGCCTAACTCTAAAGGAAATCGGAAGAGTGGTGCATACTTTTCCCTGTAAAATGGTTTGTAAAAATTTTAGCCGCCTAAATTTTCGTCTCTCGGAAAGGGGGGAAATTCCTAGACGTTGGATCATGGCCGAAACTGATGAGGTGCGCCGGTAATCTGAACAAATAAATCGCTCACAAAAATTTGTGAGCCATCGAGTTGAATTAGCCCTTGTGCCCATGATATAGCTATTACTTTCCTGTTTTTGTTCAGGGGATGACCATCGGTTCATAATTTGACCCTTGACCTCTTGTTAATTGTGAATTTCCTTTTGCCTTCCCTTTTTGGGCTGGAGTTGAACACGGCATGTTTTTCTTTTGTCTCGAAGTACAATTTGGTCCAATGTATTGATTCTCCCACGCGCGGGCCAAATATTTTGGATGTGGTTTTGGTGCGTCCACCTGAAATTTGCCGTAATCTGTCTGTGGAAGATGGCATCTCCGATCATAAATTGGTCCATTTTGAGTTGAACTTTCGCAAACCTAAAATCACAGCTGCAAACAAAACTATTTTGCTTTTCGGAAAGGCTGATCGGGAAGGCATGTCAAAGCATATGCTGTCTAGATACAATGACTTTCAGAAAATGTCTGATGACGACAGAGGGATAGATTGTCTCTGGGAACGTTTTTCTGAAATAACAAGGGTGGCTTTACAACTTTTTGTACCTCGGCGGTTAATTCGCACTGTGCGTAGGCCACCGTGGTTTAACGTGCATTTATCTAACATGAAAAGAAAGTTACGATTGCTTTTCAGAAATCGGAAGCGCTCACGTGAATGTGCTATTTCATATAAGAAAGCTCTTGCTGCTTATTCGGAAGGTAAACACAAGGCTCTTTCTGATTATCTCCTTTCCTTCCGTGAAGGTTGCTTTGGAGTAAAAAAATTTTGGGAATTCAACAAAATTCTGAAAACAGACACGGCTTCCATTCCAACTCTCTCTTTTGATGATACCAATTGTCCGATTTTGGCTTCCAACGAATCAGAGAAAGCAGAGCTTTTGAACAGAGTGTTTGCAAAGGTGTTTCAAAAATCAAGCCATGCTTCCGCTGCGTCTGATTCTTCTTGTTCACAGTGTCACCATTGGGAAGTTTTCTCTGAAACTTCCATCATAAATCGAATTATTAAAATGAAATCTAAAGTGTCTGAAGGCGATGATCACATTACTGCAAGGTTTTTGAAATTGCTTCCTAACGTATTTAGCAAATTTCTTGTTTTGATTTTTAATTTTATTTATTTTATTTATTTATTTAGGCAAAGACAGTAACAAGGGATTGGTTACTGTTTGAGGCATGCGACAAGGCAGTATA
This sequence comes from Sinentomon sp. SZTP_YWyxl, assembly GCA_030068105.1. Taxonomy (NCBI): domain Eukaryota; kingdom Metazoa; phylum Arthropoda; class Protura; order Sinentomata; family Sinentomidae; genus Sinentomon; species Sinentomon sp. SZTP_YWyxl. The sequence continues at coordinate 12,963 of JASGXE010010227.1, read as the reverse complement.
GTCATATTAATAAAATCAACTAGGCTAGTGAAAATGTTAAAAACGAACAAAAAATTATGAGCGAGATAAAAACGTTGTCAATCAATGTGTATAAAAATGGCGCGCAGGACATGGTACTGACAAAATATTCACAACAATCAAATTCAAAACAGGAGGATTGGTGCGACAGGTATAGAAGAGCTTTAGCGTAGTCGTTATGCAGTTGTAACTCCAGCCCTCTCAGTTGCAGCAAGAATAATAGGGGATCCACGAGGCAGGCTATTCCAGCTCGATATGACCAGGGGGAAAAATGAATTTTTATAAGCATTACGCCTGGCGAAAGGGATATTGAAACTTAATCCATTGTCAGTTCGCCTTTGAACGTCTTTAAGGGAATAACAAGACGGCAAGGGAAAGTCAACTTCACCAAGAACAATATCTCGAAACAAGCTAAGGCAGTGGGCACGACGTCTACTAGCCAAGGTCGGGAGTTCAAGATGCGAGAGAAGAGCAGTGACACTGGCGCAACGATCATAGGTGCCAGTTATTACCCGCGCGGCCCGACGCTGAACACTTTCAATTGCCTGAATGTCAGATACTTTTGAAGGGTTCCACACTGCAGATGCATATTCAAGGATTGGCAAAACTAATGCTAGTCTAAGATTAGGTAATATACCATCCGCTTGGAAGCGCTCTCTTATTGTACCGATCTTCAAGAAGGGTAGTAAATCTGACCCCTCTAATTATCGCCCAATTAGCTTACTAAACACTTGTTCAAAAATTTTGGAATTTCTTATGGCGACTCGCATGAGAAGCTATTTGGATTCAAATGGGCTGCTTTCTCCATTTCAGCATGGCTTCCGGGAGGGCTATTCATGCACTTCCCAACTCACCTCTTTTGTGCAGGAGTTGTCTATGGTTTTAGATTCGGGGGGACAAGTTGATGCCATAGCAATAGACTTTGCCAAAGCCTTTGATACAGTTGACCACGTGCTACTAGTTCAGAGATTAAATGATCTTGGGTTTGATGAATGCACCGTTAACTGGGTTCGTGGTTACCTTTCCAATCGGTCACAGGTTGTTCGAGTTGCCTCTCATTTGTCTGCGCCATATCCTGTGACCTCCGGTGTTCCCCAGGGGAGCATTCTTGGGCCTTTGTTGTTTATTATCTACATAAACAACCTACCTGATTATCTGAACTGTAATATCCGTCTTTTTGCCGACGATTGCCTCCTTTATTCAAATGTTAAATGTGTAGCTGATTGCCTTGCTTTACAATGTGATTTGAAAAATTTATCATCTTGGTGCATTGACTCGGCCATGAAAATTAATGTTGCAAAATGCGCTTCGATTTCGTTCTCTAAAGATGGTACTCAACGCAAACATATCTTTTTTATCGATGATAAACCTTTACCCCAATGCTCAGAAATCACTTACCTTGGGGTTACATTGGATGAAAAATTGAATTGGGGTCCTCACCTTGCTGGCATTGCAGCCAAGGCGAATTCTGCTCTTTATTTTGTCAAACGGAATTATAGAAAATGCCCTAGAAATATTCGTGAGCTAGCCTACACAAGCTTGGTTAGACCAATTTTGGAGTATGCTTCCCCAGCGTGGGACCCGTTCCAAGTAGGTCACTCTCATTGCCTAGACATGTTGCAGCGTAGAGCCGCACGATTTGTAGTTGGTGACTATAGACGTTTTAGCAGTGTTACGCAAATGATATCATGTCTAGGTTGGAGGTCTCTGGCACATCGACGGAAGGTTGCTAGGCTCGTTGCCCTTTTTCAAGTGCTGGCTAATGTTGCCGGCTGGGGAGAGCTGTTAAATTATGTTAACCTCCCAACCTACTATTCACGTCATGACCATATAACTTTAAAATAAATCCTCTTCGCTTCCGGCGTGAGGTTGGGAAATATTCCTTCATAACGAGGACAGTGCGTGACTGGAATCTCCTCCCTTGGAATGTCTTTGAACAGCCTTTAAGCATTCCTATTCTGCAAAGACGCTTGCAGCGCTGCCCTGATGTCAATCACTCTTGGTACTTAAATAAGTTGATTTGAACATTTTCGACAGTCTCATAAAATTGTTCTGCTCTTGGATTTCAAATTCATTCCGTGTATTTGATGGTTTTAATCAGACCATCGAGCGTTCTTTCATATTTTTATGTATTTCATTGTTTTCAGTGTTCATTGATCCTGATATGAGGTGTACGCCTCTTAAAGAAATAAAGTATTCAATTCTCTTTTATTCAGACGATTGACTCTGTCGGTAAAGATGAACGCATTATCCCGATTCAACACAGCAGTTCCGGTTGCGTTGTCCAAAACGGGAAGAAATCACCGGAACGAACCAGAGCCAGTTCACCACCGAAACGGGTGACTATCGTCAACGGAATCAGTACAAGCAGGCCTACATCTGTCGCATCATCAGGCGGAGGTTCAAAGAGTTCGTCGAAGATACCTAACGGTGGTGCAACTGAACTGTGAGCTCTCATTCAGAGCGATGATGATTCAAATCATGCGGATCATGCCCCAACTCCCAGCGAATCATTTTGTGGGAGCAGTTCAGAATACCTGCCGATCACCGCCTGCCATGCACACGTCGCCTCCGCCGCCTCATAATGCCTCCGCCGCCTCATAATGTCGGACCACCGCCTCCAAATCCTAGCCCTAGCCCAGTCTGAACACAACCCCCGAACTTGACCACCTAACCAAACCTAACCCACAATGCATTATTCGCAGCAACCTAGGGACCGGTGACTGAGGCAGAAAGAACTGAGGCAGAAGTGGACTGAGGCAGAATTTATGCATTTTTGGAGACTGATTTTTTTAATTTCTCCCGTTTAGGTCAGGTTAGGTTAAGTTAAGTTAGGACAGGTGTAAGCTACCACCTACATGCAAAAACTCCCTCCAAAACTCCCTCCTTTGTCCAATTCTACCTCAGTCCACTTCTGTCTCAGTCCAGTTCTGCCTCAGTCCGTTCTATCCCAGTCCCCCGATCCGCAACCTGTGCGTTAATTCCGAAGACGTTTTGTACGTGTAAAATACTTTTTATAAAATTCTTTATTACTTCCATGGTTAGTTCAGATGAATTCTTGGGTTCCTGTAAATTGTGCCCCCACCTATCGAAAAGGCTTTTTTTTCGCTGCCTCTTTTGCTCATGTTTTGGAGGCGGTGGTAAACGAACAGAGGCGGTGGGCCGAGATGTCGGTAGACATTCCGACCTGCTACCCATATGCACATAACCTTCCTGTCGTCCCCATATATCCGTCCTTCCCCAGACGGAGCTGTGCCTCTCATGTGTAAGTGCATCGCTATGCCTTCTTCATTCTGAAATATCCATTTCAGTGACAGACAACTCGCCATTTTTATTTTCGATTGGAAAAATAAATTTTTTGTATTTCCAACTTTTGGATTGGAAAAATGGAGAGTTGCAGTGAGAAGTGACGTGGAGTGACGCCTTGGAATTGGTGCTAAAGTTGTTCGAAGTGGAATTTTGAAAAGAGATTGAGTCAAAGTGCTTGAAACCACTGGCCGTATTCCCCATTGAATTTTAACAAGGTACCTGGCTCTCACCCAGGAGGTCAGGGTTCGATTCCCGGTGTCGAAACAAAAAAAAACAACTGTGCCACTCTTGATTGAAAAGAAAATCCGTCTGCACATGCAACAACCCAGAAAAATGGAAAATACAAAAATGGTGCAAAATGCAAAAATCGTGTGCAGAAAATGGTGCTAAAAGTGGTACAAATTACCAAAATGGTGTGCAGAAAAATGGTGCAAAAATGCAAAGTGGTGCAAAGAAATAGTACGGAATATGCAAAAATGGTGTGCAGAAAAATGGGACTGTAATTTTTTTCTTTTTTTTTGTCAGAAATGCTCGGATGTAATTGATTGAGGGAGGAGAAGAGACAAAAAATGCAATTGCTGAACCAGCCTGTGGCTATTAATACACATACCCATGTCTCCGGTCGGCCATATACCTTGACACGCGCCATTGCGTCAGACGAATGGACCTATACACGTCCTCACGCGTCATTGAGTCTGACCAATAAAAACCTCTCTACACGCGTCACTGCATCAGAGGTATTCGGATGGTGTTATACAGTGGAATGTTTTGTTAATCTCATGTAAAGTGACTGCGGAATTAATGTACTTGTACATGTAAAAATTGCGGCTGTTCAGACAAAAAATGCATGCTGCAGAAATTAAAGACCCTCTTTAACAAGCGATGTCAAAATCTGACACCTGTAGAAAGCCTTGTTGAAATCTGGTGCTTTAATTTCTACCGTCTGCAATTAGCGTCAAAAGAAAGAAAAAAGTTTCGGAGGCAACAGTTCAATGGGAAAAACACATGTAGGTATGGGTACATTAATTCCGCCGCTGCTATGCAATCCATGCAAAAGGCCTTCAAAGCTTTTGTTCTGTTTTTTTTTATCCACACCACTTGTTCTTTTCTGAGCATCGGATAATTGTCGCAAGCTGAAATTCATACGAAAAATTCTGATGAGGAAATTGACTCCGGAGGGAGGGAGGAAGAGGACAATCGAATTGCATAAATTTGCATTTTCGAATACACAGCAATAAATGAGTTTTCAATTTCCTGTTGCCATTATGCCTAGCACGTTATACGAATAGCATCGGGACTGTATCGCCTCATTCGAATGATGCGAAAATAAACTCTGCGCTCTATTGAATAGCTCTTTTTAGTCGGAACAGGGCTCCGAGCCAGTCGGGGAGTACTACCCGCGCCCCAGACCCCAACTATTTAGGGCCTCCGACCCAGACCCCAAATAGTTGGGGTCTGGGTCGGAGCCCCTGGGGTTCCGTAGGGGCAGGTCGTCTGGTGGGTGGTCTGCGGGGTCTTCGCTCCCAGACCACCCACCAGGCGCTCCCAAATTTGGGGTCTGGGTCGGAGCCCCTGGGGTTCGGTAGGGGCAGGTCGTCTGGTGGGTGGTCTGCGGGGACTTCGCTCCCAGACCATCCACCAGGCGCTCCCAACGTTTGACAAACATTCAACGGATTTGAGGCAGGTTTAGGGGCATAGCTGCACAAGCAAGAATGCAGATTTCAAACCGGCAGAAATTCCACAAACATTGAATTTTGAAAGCATTTCCGTATCGAATAAAAATCCAAGTTGTTGTAATCATAACAAAATAACACCGTTCTCCAGAACTATAGAAGATATTTTGATCAAAATGTAACCACAAATCTCTAAATTAAAAAAGTGAATCTGTTTTGTTGCGGAATTGGTGAATTCAAACGAATTGTTCGCAAAACCGTTCGCTCGTGTTGTTTTTTTTTTTGCTTGACCGTTGCAACTTTCGGCGGGGAGAGGGGTCCAGTGGAAAACGACTTCAGTGGAAAGTTCGTTGCAAAAAGCTTGATTTTCAAATGAGGTCGCATTGTGTGACGGAGGCTGTCAATGAGAGTCAAGAAAACCTTGTCACATCCGGGCGAAATTAACACCGAGGTAGTTTTCCACTGGACCGTTCTCTCCACTGTCTGTGAGGGAAAATATGGAAAAACATGTGCCTGCGCTTTTTCTTTTTTTTCTTCAATTTGTTTCTTTATCTCATGCTTTTTCCAGATCTTTTTTTATGTCGTTTTTGTTGTTTTGATGTTTGTTTGTTTGCCACAAAGTATTTAATTTTAATTTGAAACGTGATGATAGATGTTATATTTGTGATGAACGAAATGTTTATTTTAGAAATATAGACATTCTCACCATCTTTCTGCTGTAACTTTATATCTTTTGTTCCAGCACCCGTTATAAGTTAAGTCCCTCGCCTCCTTCGGATGGGACGTTAAGCGGGCCGCCCCGTGTGCAGCATCGCACTACACATGCTGAAGAACACCAAGTTCCAGGTCCACGACAGAGGCCTGGCAGGTAACAATACACAAGCCACACAATTTCCAAGTACTGTTGGCAACAACCAGAAAAATGGCAGCATAGATGGTTGTGGATTCGGTCTGGAGCGGTGGGGGTGCTGGAGCAGTTGTGCTGTTTGTTTTATGAAAAAGATATTCTCACCATCTATCTGTAACGTTACATCCAGCACCCGTTCGGGTCGTCGAAAGCCATCAGGTGTTTACTTTGCCCACTTTAAGCGTACTGGGATCCCCATTTGAGAATCGGGTACAGAAAACGAGACAAAAGCAAAAGTGAGAACTTTCCACCCAAAATGTTCAAGAAATTCTTCGAACACTGGAGTGCATATAGAAAGGGCATTTAGAATCAATGGCAACATGTGCCGCAAAACATCATGACACTCGTGTGAGGCGTGAAGTTGCATACAAGCCCTGTTGAAATTGATGGCCCCTTTTTTCACAAGGCCTTTAAAATTTCGGGTCAAGTCGTTGAATAGGGGGGACACAATTGCATGATTGCTGGGAAAGATTTCCAGAAAATAGTTGTACTCTTAGCCACGCAATTATGTCCCCCCTTTGGCGCCGGTATGCGGCACAGGGTGTGCCTTTCGCATAGTCGGTTAGGTCAGGTCAGATTGGGTTAGGCCAGGTTAGGTTTGTCTACGTTAGGTTAGGGTTCTCTGTGTTGTTTAATTGAAACCTTATACTTTAAACAACCTGGACTTCACCTAATCCAATCTGGAGGAACAAAGAAATAAAGCAGGAAAAAATGCAGGAACAAAGAAAATTCAAAAAACAAAACTTTTTGTCGATGTCAGAGAGGTTCACAATTTCACGACACGGAGAAAAGGCATACGCTGTACCGTCTGATGGTGCCAAAGGGGGGACATAATTGCATGGTTCAGATCACAGCTATTTTCCGAAAATGTTTCGCTGCGAGCGTGCTATTGTGCCCCCCCCCCTATTAAAGCCATAACCCTAAATTTCTCCTGTTCTATGACTTTTGTTTGCCTGGCCATTTATTTCTTTTTTTTTTATTTTTTTTTTTGACTGGCCAAAAATTTTCCTGAAACCTCGGGTTAACGCTCTTTCGGAGCAGTTCTCCCCAGGGGCGAATAAAAGAAATGAGTTCACGTTTGGGCATATCCCGATTTTGCGCGTATCGAAAAAGTGAACAATAAAGCTAATCTAACCAAGCCTAACCTGTCTAACTCACCTAACCAACCCAAACCAAACCTAACCTGACCTTTTTCCATTGTTTTTAGCATTTTTACCTGTTTTTGGAGGGTTGGAACAAAAACACGGAGTTAGATGGAAAAGTGCCCAAATGCGTACTCATTTCTTAAATAAGCTCCCCGGTGTGTGACACACTCCATTGTAACATGAGGATATGTGCCTGATGGAGACCTCATGTAAGTCCTGGCAAACCAGGCATTCTGACGTCAGTTCAGAGTGACGCCATCAAATCGGTTGCCACTCTTCGGCTACTCATAGGAACCAACGACCCTGCATTGGATTATTGATGGGAAATGTCAGAGACAGAAATAACTCAATATTTTTGGAAAAGGTTGGATTTGAAAAGTTCCAATTGGCCTGAGTGGGCCTGGAGCCACACACGATATTTCAATGAAAAGAACCAGAGCTACCCGTATTGGTACAGTGTGGCACAAAAGTCTTTGTCCACATCAAAAAATGCAAATTTGTTGTTTTGTGCAAAATTTCTTTTCTGGCAGTTTTCCGGCTTTTTTTTAGTCGATTTAACGGGCATTTTGTGCAAACTGTGGGCCACCGTCCGAGGACGGTGGCTTGCCCCCGTCCGAAGACGGTGGTTGCTGGCCCGGGGGGCAGGGAGAAAACCAGTCAAAGCGGACAGGTGAAAAAAATCCCTGTCTCGAGTTTTCCGGCTCTGACCATGGACTTTAATCGGAAATTGTTGTCCTGATTAAAGTCTTGTTTCCGTGGTTAGAGTTAGAATGAGTTTAAAATAACAAAATATGATAAAAACAGAAAATGTAATGTCTGGAGTCTAGTGAACTAGGCTCCTAGGTGAGGTAACACAGTGTTACTTTGATGTAATTACCCCTCAAGGTGTGTGAAATAACACTACGTTTCCTTCAAGCACCAGAGGAAGTCCGAAACGCAGTGTCATTTCACACACCTTGAGAGGTAATTACATCAAAGTTACACTGTGTTACCTCACCTAGTAGCAGCCTAGTTCACCAGACTCTAGACGTCATGGTACCCTCTCAAAGCTTACAAGAGAACATTATCTCAATTCTTACACATTTAAATTTTTGCAATATCCAAAGACATTTGGGCTACCCTGTTGGGTGCAGCATTCTGCTTTCCAGCAATAAAAGGGACTAAAACTCGTTTAAAAAAGCCCGCTGCCAACTGAGTTCATTTGTCGGCTTTCCGCTAAAGGCCAGTCGGACTGGACCCGATAGGTACTGTTCAGGTCGGCACAGTTGTGGCCTCAACAACAGATTTCTTTCACCAAAGCAGAGTTGCTGTTGAAAGCAGAAAGGTTTTGTTTTGATTGGAAAGGAAAACTTGCAAAAAGAAATCCAAAATTCCTTGTGGCGTGGCATTTCTCAAATGAACGGCATAAACACTGTATGCCATATGAGGGACATACAGCTGGGAAATAAGGGCATGCCTGGCTAGGAAATTAGTGACCCACGGAACTTATCAAAAATACTCGAACATAGGCGATTTTAAAGGACTTAATATAGCAGGGGCTAATTTCAACAGCTCTTGGTGCAACTTCGCGCCTCACACGAGTGTCATGATGTTTTGCGGCGCATACTGCCATTGATTTTAAATGATTGACGCCATTGAATTGATGAAATGATGCCATGAAATAAAAGAAATGACGCCATAGATTTTAATGGCGTCTGAGTTAAAAATGAACTCCTATGTTCGAAGACTTTTGATAAGGAGTGCAGAGCAAGGGAATAAGAGCATATCGCCATGAGGTAAGAGACATATCTCCTTGCTTCATGGAATTACATCCCACCATTGAATAAGCAAAATTACCGAGCAACAATTATTTGTATTGCTGCCAAAATTTCAAGCAATTTGTCTTTTGTGCTTTGTATACAGATCCTGCCAAAATACCACGAACACAAGTGAAATTTTAAAGATATGGCTAATACAGAAGCCATATCCCATTTCAACAGGACGTGATTCAGTTTCACGCCTTACACGAATGTCATGTTTTGCGTCGCATGTTCACATTGGTTCAAAATGGCGGCGGCAGAGTTGGTAATAGGACTCGAATGCGCGAAGAATTTTGGCTGGTATTGTTGTGTTACCAATCGACTGACCGGCAACCACCACAGCAAGATGTCTTTTCTGCGCCTGCAATTTTCAATGCTTATGCAACACACGTTACTTCGCTCCATGTGAATTGCAGCTTTTGATGTATTCAGGGGAGGATCACGTGAAAATTCAAAAGCAAAAGAGATCAACCTGTTGCGCCTGAAGAGCCGGTGACGGGGATGGACCGGACTGTGGTAGAATTGGACGGAGGCAGAATTGGACTGAGGCAGAATTGGACTGACGCAGAATTGGACTGAGGCAGAATTGGAAAGCAGAAATCGACTGAGGCAGAATTGCACTGAAGCAGAATTGGACTGAAGCAGAATTGGACTGAGGCAGAATTGGACTGAGGGAGAATTGGACTGAGGCAGAATTGGACTGATGCAGAATTGGACTGAGGCAGATTGGACTGAGGTAGAATAAGACTGAGGTAGAATTGGACTGAGGCAGAATTGGACTGAGGTTGAATTTTCCATTCTTAAGGAATTTTTTTCCATTTCTCAAAAGGTTTGCGGTAGGACAAGAACAACCTATCTCCGTCCATGCCAAAACGCCCTCCATAACTCTGCCTCAGTCCACTTCTACCTTAGACAACTTCTGCCGCAGTATACTTCTGAGCCATTGAGTTTGCAATGCTAATGAAAGCCTGTCTTCGTCGGCTTTCTTTGTAAATTCTGGCGTATCAGAATTTACATATCAATCTCTCGGAAGCCTTGAGAGGGCACAGTGATGTCTCGAGTCCCAGCGAACTGGTGTTGCTCGTACTTTGATCTAATTATCTCTCAAGGTGCATGAAATGACACTACGTTTCGGAGGAATCACGTTCTACTCCGGTGCTTGAAGGAAACGTTGTGTCAGTTCACACACCTTGAGAGGTAATTATATCAACGTAACACTTCGTTACCTTACCTGAGAGACCACTTCACTAGACATCTAACATATCATGCAAGAATTTACTATACGACATGGTCTTGGTCTAGGACAGGAACACTTCTTGAATCTCATTGAAAACTTAGTTTCATCGCTGCTGATGATGACAGTGAAAGGTCATTACGCTGCACAAGCTGACGCAATTTTCTGAATTTGTTGCCATTCGACGTTCCTTGGCCATCACACCTGTGTCTGGCTGGAACACCTGTTTGGCTGTTTCTAGAGGTTCTCACTCATACTCATACTGTACGAGCAACAGTCCACTCAGAACACTTGACAAAGATGTCATGCTACGTCCGAAATGCAGTCAATGACAAGTGTTGGACTTGAGGACAGTCAACTCAGCAAAGGTGTAATACCTCCAAAATGTTGTAAAGGACAAGTGTCTGGAGGACTCTCAACTCAGAACACTTGGCAAAGGTGTGATATCTCCAAAATGTTGTAAAGGTCAAGTGTCTGGAGGACTCTCAACTCAGAACACTTGGCAAAAGTGTGATACCTCCAAAATGTTGTAAAGGACAAGTGTCTGGAGAACAGTCCAATCAGAAGACTTGGCAAAGCTGTGATATCTCCAAAATGTTGTGAAAGGACAAGTGTCTGGAGGACTCTCAACTCAGAACACTTGGCAAAGGTGTGATACCTCCAAAATGTTGTAAAGGACAGTGTCTGGAGGACTCTCAACTCAGAACACTTGGCAAAGGTGTGATATCTCCAAAATGTTTTGTTAAGGAAAAGTGCCTGGAGGACTCTCAACTCAGAACACTTGGCAAAGGTGTGATATCTCCAAAATGTTGTAAAGGTCAAGTGTCTGGAGGACTCTTAACTCAGAACACTTGGCAAAGGTGTGATATCTCCAAAATGTTGTAAAGGACAAGTGTCTGGAGAACAGTCCAATCAGAAGACTTGGCAAAGCTGTGATATCTCCAAAATGTTGTGAAAGGACAAGTGTCTGGAGGACTCTCAACTCAGAACACTTGGCAAAGGCGTGATACCTCCAAAATGTTGTAAAGGACAGTGTCTGGAGGACTCTTAACTCAGAACACTTGGCAAAGGTGTGATATCTCCAAAATGTTGTAAAGGACAAGTGTCTGGAGAACAGTCCAATCAGAAGACTTGGCAAAGCTGTGATATCTCCAAAATGTTGTAAAGGACAGGTGTCTGGAGGACAGCCAACTCAGAACACTTGAAAAAAGTGTGATATCTCCAAAATGTAAAGGCACCATGTCTGGAGGACAGCCAACTCAGAACACTTGGCAAAAGTGTGATATCTCCAATATGTTGTAAAGGACAAATGTCTGGAGAACAGCCAACTCAGAACACTTGGCAAAGGTGTGATATCTCCAAAATGTTGTAAAGGACAAGTGTCTGGAGAACAGCCAACTCTGAACACTTGGCAAAGGTGTGATATCTCCAAAATGTTGTAAAGGACAAGTGTCTGGAGAACAGTCCAATCAGAAGACTTGGCAAAGCTGTGATATCTCCAAAATGTTGTAAAGGACAGGTGTCTGGAGGACAGCCAACTCAGAACACTTGGAAAAGGTGTGATATCTCCAAAATGTAAAGGCACCATGTCTGGAGGACAGCCAACTCAGAACACTTGGCAAAGGTGTGATATCTCCAATATGTTGTAAAGGACAAATGTCTGGAGAACAGCCAACTCAGAACACTTGGCAAAGGTGTGATATCTCCAAAATGTTGTAAAGGACAAGTGTCTGGAGAACAGCCAACTCTGAACACTTGGCAAAGGTGTGATATCTCCAAAATGTTGTAAAGGACAAGTGTCTGGAGAACAGTCCAATCAGAAGACTTGGCAAAGCTGTGATATCTCCAAAATGTTGTAAAGGACAAGTGTCTGGAGAACAGCCAACTCAGAACACTTGGCAAAGGTGTGAAATCTCCAAAATGTTGCAATGAACAGGTGTCTGGAGGACAGCCAACTCAGAACACTTGGCAAAGGTGTGATATCTACAAAATGTAAAGGCACCATGTCTGGAGGACAGCCAACTCAGAACACTTGGCAAAGGTGTAATATCTCCAATATGTTGTAAAGGACAAATGTCTGGAGAACAGCCAACTCAGAACACTTGGCAAAGGTGTGATACCTCCAAAATGTTGAAAGGAAAAGTGTCTGGAGAACAGCCAACTCAGAAGACTTGGCAAAGGTGTGATATCTCCAAAATGCTGTAAAGGACAATCCACTAAAAATATTTTGTAAAAGTTGTGATACCTCCTATTGTCGTATCAAGGACAAGTGTCTGGAGGACAGTCCACTCAAAATATTTTACAAAAGGTGTGATACCTTCTATTTGTATAGTGTCAAGGACAAGTGTCTGGAGGACAGTCCACTCAAAATATTTTGCAAAAGGTGTGATACCTCCCAATTGTCGTATCAAGGACAAGTGTCTGGAGGACAGTCCACTCAAGACATCTTGCAAAAGGTGTGACTCCTCCGCAGGGGCGGACTGGCAACCAGTTGGCCCACCGGGCTGGCGATAAAATTGGCCCCACATTTTCATTCATAGAAAACCAAAAATACTTGGTGTTCAAAGTTGATTTGCAGCTAGCAAATTGAAATTTTATGTTGTCGCGCGTCCGCCACGTAACCACATTACAAGTGATTGATTGCCTTAAATGAAATATCGCCACCAGCCACGCAAACGTTGAATTTTTTCTATGTACTGGTGACCAGTGCCGCCCTTTGAGTGTCTAAAGCTGAAAAAATAACCGTAATTGTAATTTGTCGCGAGGATTTGAAAGCCAACAGCGCAGGCAGACACCTTTCTTATGTGGTTGGCAACCAATTTGTTGGTGACGCCCAGTGATCTCCATTCAAACTGGATACGAATGAAGAAGATTTCAA
>JASGXE010010226.1:0-13993 GCA_030068105.1 Sinentomon sp. SZTP_YWyxl | reverse complement strand
TGGGTTCAAAACATTTACAACATTTCCAAAATAGACAAGAAAAGGTAGAAAATTTGCATAATCAGAAAGGTCCAAACTTTTTCACATTTTGGAAGGAACGTTTTAATAAAACACAAAAAGGTCAATCAGAAGTAAAGTGATGAGAACGGTTGATGAGGGGAACAACCTTCAGCTCGGAGAAGGGTACCAACTGATACATATATCTTTCTGGAGAGTAGCCCCATAAACTGGAGCCTCATGAAACACTCACCGATAAAAACTTCTGCCATCGTCTGTATCTTGAAAGATACAGGTGGCAATGTAAACTTACCTTTACAGCAGGAATTACGTATTCTTTAGAAATCACAGAAGACATGCCATGGCACTATTTTAAAGCATGCGTTCAGGCCGAACCTCTCAGCCTGCCCATCTGAGATTCGGGATCTGTAATCTGTAATTTGGGACTAATTTGGGACAAGTCCCCAAAGAACAAAAGGCGTTGACCCAGTCAACGTTTGCAATTGAAGATGGACAATGGGATAAATAAATTAATATCCGAAACACAATCACGGCATAGATAAAGCAGAAAGCCAGAATCCAATTTCCACGTTGTTATTGACAGCAATTTTGGCTCAGCTACGTAACTAAGCATTTGATGTCAACGAGTTTGATGTCAGGGGGCCTCTACAAGTGGAACCCATAAAATGCTCCCATCATAGAGGTCCACAAATGAACCCCTCCTGCAGCCTTAAAACATGGTCAAAAATTGGTTGCAATCATGATGCTGGAGATTTGAGCAGGTAAACACTTCTTCCATCAAAGTAACACCGTGTTACCTTACCTAGAGCCTAGGTCACTAGACTCTAGATATAATGGTACCCTCTCAAAGCTTCCAAGAGAACATTTTCTCATTTATGAAAAGTTTCTAAGTTGATTTTTTTACTGTCAGTGCTGCAAACATAAAGAATCAAAGAAAGTAGGTGTCTTGCTTAAAAGTTACACTGTGTGCAAGGAAGGCTTCAACAAAAATTGCATATCATTTGTCAGTGGTTGCAACACAACGGTTATATAGGTGGGTCAGTGTTTTATAAAACCATCCGTACATACCTTCTCTATCATTTTTCATAACCATGCCTGAAAATTTGGCACAGCTGACATGCACTGTTTTTCTAACATGGCTTCAAATAAACAATATGGTGCACATATCACAACTAAAAGTGCCTAGTTTGTGGCACATAATACAGGGAGATTCAAAGAAGGTTAGTCATTCAAAAATTAATTGCTTAGTTGCCAGATATCCTCATTAGAGTTTGTTGCTGCGGCAAGTGATTTTTTCGCCACTGAACGATGTTTTAGAAAAAGCAGATGTAAAAAAGTGGCTTGTATCCAAGCCCATCCCTTGTGGCCGAATTGCACAGGGGTGTTTTGGTCGCTAGGATAGGTACCTAATGCTGACACCGTTCATCAGAACCGTGATGTTTAAATAATAAAGTTGCAGCCCTCAAATGTTAGAGTTCGTCAATGGTGCTTTCATCCCCTTTGCACCCCATTGTTATAACGTTGGAGTAGCTTTCTGCTGTGCCATTTCAGAGGCATAAAAGCAAAAACTACGAAGCACCCCTAAATGCCAATCAGATGATAAAAAAGCACGGGTGAAAAAGTTCACACGAGAGTTCATACCTACACTCCCTTGTAGAAATAGCCAAAAATACCATGGGGTGTTTCGCTGTAACTCCCAAACAGTTTCTCCAGGAAGATTGATTCAGATTGCAAACAAAGTTGAAGATCCTTCTTTTGCAAAACCAAACCACTCATGAAGATCAAGCATGAGTGCACCCCTTATTCTGCTGGGGTGGGTTTTTAGCGATTGGGGAAAAGGGGTGGACGAGGACAAAAGAGACCGGAATTTTCAGACGGCTATGGAAGGCGAGAAAACAACTTCCTGCAGCAAGAATCTCCGACGAGGATTTCTATTTAGGGACAGGTGCCACTTCTGATTCTATCTCGGAGAGGTATGGGCCATGTGCTGTATCTGGCCAAAAGGATGCACCACTCTTCTAAAGGTGTTGGAGTGGAGCCCTGTTTTGCTTTTCAGGCCTATCAAAAGGGCCTGCCCAGGCTTATCAAAAATACTTTTCTCTCAAAAACCAACATTTCCCAGGTGCACTTGTAAGGTTTGAACTAGCCAGAAACCCGACAGGTTTTTCCAAGCTTAACTCAATAACTACTGAATTTCCCTTGAAGATTCGGCTTGCTCCCAAAACTGGGTACAAACTTTTGGGAAGGTTGGGAACATACCTGAACTCCCTATGAAGACAGGGATTTATGAACAAAAACCAGGAGTATTCTGGATTAGCATTCTCTGATTCAAAACCAGTGCTTGGCCTTTTTTCCTCAGAATGTGTGCATAGTTTATGAACAGCAGCAAAATGGAAGTAAGCAAAAACAAACTGCTTTTAACATCATACAGTTATTATTTCAGTGACCTGTGATGTCAACCATGCTCCTGTTGGTCTATTCGTAAAGGCCTATGCGAATGAACAACCTACTGCTAAAAGAACAGTCAAGAGACACACCAGTTGCAATCACTATGGCTTCATGCACAATTTTGATTTTTTTAAGACCTCTCAAAATGTTCATCTCACGCATGTGAAGAGCCTATTACTTCGGCACGGGTTAAGTTCACAAAAGTATACACTTATATATGACACAGGATGGAGACTAGAATGAAATGGAAATAATCGAAGGAGAGGTGAAGGGTCGGACGATCAGCTCGATTCTCAAAAGCAGCGAAAACAATGTTCAAAAGTCTCCCTTACTTCGGAATGCAGCGCCGCTTCAACACTTCAGTCCCTGCGGCGTCGTTTGGCCCTCCGTTCAAATTCGCCAAAGTCCGGGCTGCTCGGTGATGCAACCATTGTGGCATAGAGCTTGCCACCACTCCGACTTCTTGAGCTCCCCAACTCAACCTGCGACTGTGCCGTCAGCTGTAAAAGCATGGCTTGAGTGTTCAGCTTTTCAGCCATCAAGAGCTCCTTCAGTCCCTTCATTTTTTCACTGGTCAAAGTCACTTCCAGCTTGACTTCGCCGAGGTCAGTCTCATCATTGGCATCAGACGTTCCGACATCAGATATCGGAGTCAGCTCCGAATCGGGGATCTTCAGGTCCATGTCGTGCGCAGACTTGAAAATCCCATTGCATTCGTCCTTGGAACTTTCGAACAGTTTCAAAATGTCATCTGCCCTGATGTCGTTGTTATTGTCCTGGTCCAGCAGCAATGCCTTCTCGACATCAATATTCAGGGACGAGAGATCATCATCGGTAACATTTACAGCAGCAGAAGCGTCGTCCGTGTTCGCTTGTACCGACAAGGCTTCGTCGTTTTCAGTTTCTGGGCTCTTGGGAGTCGGTACGCCATACGAATTTTTGTCACTTGTCATCAGTACCCTTTCAGCTGAAATGACCCCAGATTCGGGGTAAAAACTCTTGGAGTCAGTCCTCGTAGAAACAGTCAGAGCTTTCATTTCGTCATCTTTCTCAGAACTGGTATTATCCTCCGATGCAAACGGTTGACCACCTCCAAGGAGATAACTTGGATTCAGAATATTCTCACTGCATGCCTCCGTCAGCGTGGCGATGGAGGGATGCGGGGACACCCCACGTGAACCATTCTCCAAAGCCTCAACCTGAGATTCCAACGACTCGATCAAACTGGACTTCAAAGCTTCCGCTTCAACAGGAATCTTCTTGTCACCATTGACGGAAACCTGTGTGGGATTCAAGACAACCGACTGCGGATGAATCTTGTCCCTCAGGGACATCCGTGTCTTCCTTTTCTCGGTGGTATGCCCCTTGATATGCTCAGAGAATCCATTCTCACGAGCAACGTTGGACAAAGCATCGTTGGACAAAGCATCCTGTCTGTCGCAGACCAAATTGACCTGTGACCTGATTTCCAGCTCAAATTTCGACAACGTGTTGACAAGATGTCTCGCCCATCCAAAATGAAGAACAGGTGTCTGGCTTCCTTCCTCCCACTGGCAGAGGCCGTCGTAGATCCTTAGAAGTTGGGCAAAGCAAGCCGGGTCCCTTAGGATTGATCTTGCACAGTGTCCTGAGCCAACAACCTTGATAATTGTGGGAATGCATTCGGTTGCAATTTCGAGGAACTCCTTGTAGATCTCCTCATCATCTCTCGAGTAATCGTACCTGAGGAAGAAAAATGAAACCAAATACAGGGTTCCCACAACTTTTTGAGTTTTCATTTCCCTGACTTTTGTCAATCCATTTCCCTGACTTTCCCTGACCTTCGCCGAGCCATTTCCTGACCAAACTGAAGGAAAGTGTAGCTTCCAAAATACCAAAATTAAGTGTTGCTTCATAGCCCACCGCAGGCGTTACGGTGTCTGAGGCAGGAAGAAATTTACAAATTTAAGTGTTGATTTTGGCTCAAAATTTCATTTCTAGATCATTTTCAGGCTCACCGGATCCTGATGATCCATCTGAACCTTTGCAATTTTCCCTGACTTTCCCTGACTTTTCGCATATTTTTGGGCATTTCCCTGACCTTTGAAGTGATTCCCTGACTTTCCCTGACCTTCCCTGACTTTCCCTGCCTGTGGGAACCCTGCAAATAGGTAGCCTGCCATGCAACTGGGTGATTCTGAAATCACTTGCATTTTCATTCGATGAATAAAATTACTTACTGAAAGGACAAGTTCAGAGTTGTAAACTATAGGAATGCTCACCAACTTTGAAAGAATAGGGACAAATTGTTAACCATATCTGGTTTCACCAAAACACCTGGGGCTCAGCACTCAAAAGGTTCTTAAGTCAGGCTTCTCTCAAATTTCCTCAGAACTGAAACTCTCTCAAAGTTGAGAAGGATCTCAAATGATTTGAGACCTCTCTCAAATCAGCTATTTAATTGACACTAGCCGGCTAGCAACCGGCAACTAAAACCCGTATGTGGAATATCCAGTGTATAACTCGAGAAACTTAGTTTCTGCGGGTCCCTATATACAATTTCATCCTCACAGTTTCCTTAGTTTGAACAGAGCGCCTGTGTTGAATGGCTCTATGTCAGGCTCCATTCGCTTTCTATGGGTGAAAGTGAAATTTCAAAAGAAAACAAAAATATTTACAGTTACTGCAACAGAATGAAGCGAGAGTCTCATTTCTGTATATTTCTACCACTGGAGCGGGGTCGGCAAAAGAAAACTTCTAGTTTTCTGTGTGTTTTCATGGCACATGACTTTGTTGTGTGAAATTTATTCCCTTTGCCCTGGAGGGTAATTTTCCCCCAAATTGCCCTGGAGGGTAATTTGCACACATTGTTAAAATTATCTATATTCATCACCTGGTTCCGCATCCAGTAGGTGTCGGACCAAACTCTGTTCGGACTGAAACTCATTTGATTCAAAAGGCGATTGCACTAAATCACATTCGGCTTGTTGTCGTAAAGTTATAGGTGTGGGCGGTATGAATTATGTTCGAATGTCATCTCCAACAAATATCCAGCTCAAAAAACACAGAGAAACTCGGGTAAATTGCATGCAACACGAACAAACAAACTGAGATTGAAGCAACAACTGCCATTTATCCCATGCAAAGCTCTTCAATCGATCAATTTTGGACAAATAGGTGTCAGTGCCGCCATACCAGTTGAGCACACTGAATGTTTTCTCCCCACGTTCACCTGGATCCTGCGGTTTTTTACTGGTGTTCTCACTCAACAGCACAGATCATTTTTTGTGGTTTATTTTTTTTTAATTCGTTTCTCTTCCAAAGTTTTTTCGGAAATTCGGCAGTGAAATAACAGCGATGTTTCAAAAGGAAACAGTCGGCGGGTATGTATAGCTCAGTGGCTTCATTCCCGCGCATCTGATAAGGAAAGGTCTCCGGTTCGATAATCCAGAGGGGAAGAATTTTTCAGATTCCAACAAAGTTCTCGTGAACGATGATCACAAAAAACGACAAAGACATCTGGGTCGATGGGTAAACCAAATGTCGGATGGTTTCTTTGTTTCATTGCAAACAGCACATGTTTTGCTAGTTTTAGAGAGAAATTCAATGACATGTGCTGAAAGCCTGACAAAAATATACTCTTTCCGGGACCAGATCTTGCTACCTAAAAAGATCTTACCCCGTAAATGTTTTATTTTTAATGAGAATTATTATTGAATTACAATAACAATGAAAATGCATTTTATGGAGCCAAATGAATAACTCGAAATATAAACTGTCAAAAACATTTGGCTTTTGACTCCCTCAACAAACTCCAAATGGTAGTCTGCATCGCGATTCATATGGCAACTCTCCGGACGAATGCGCAGCTTGACGGCCGGGTTGGAGCCACGTGCCTATCAGCGGAGAGCCGGAGATTGAGTTTTGGAAGCAGAATAGAAAGAGGTAAAAAAGGTCGCAAAACCCTTCCCAACAATAAAAACCCTTGATGACAAAATCTTCCAGATTATTTTGCACACGAAGATAAATTTTTGCCTTCAATTTTCCTCAAAAGAGTTTGAAGAAAATTTAACAAATTGGTCCAAAACCCTTCCGCAAAAATCCCTTCTCCTCCAGAGCTGATGAAATTTCCCTCGGACGGATGAAAGTGCCCCTTTGCGGGATTCGTCTGAAATCATCTTCAGCACTGCTTCACACTCTTGGGATTCTCCGTCGTCCAAAAAAAAAGAAGAAAACATCTGTCCGCCACATCTCTGGATCGGCGCCATCGCTTCCACCACTTCTCAAAAATTATGATTTTATAAGTATTTTTCACCACCATTACTGGTAACCAAGAAACAGGGTGATCCCCACAATGTACCTATTTAGGGTTGAGTTAATGATAGGTTAGGTATGATTGGCTTTGGTTGGGTGCCATTAGACAAAGAAGAACCATTTAATTTGTGCAAAAAAGAACCCAAACTACCCTCAATCCAACCTCACCCAACCCACAATCTATAATGCGGAATACCCTCCAGAAATGTTAGTTCAGGTGTGTCGTGATTGGTGTCCGAAATGGGAGTGAAAATTTATAAAAAAAATGGCAAAAAATGAAAACATGCTTGAGATGCAGTGGATGCGATCGCGCCGACTTTCCGAGATGCCGTGGATGCGGTGGTAAACAGACCTTTGGAACTGTAGCACATGAAATTTTTTAGTTATTTAGGAGAACAGCAGTCGCAAAATTTACAGCGAATTCTCGCCGATGGGGAATAACTTCCATCGTCGTTAATTGGGAATCTGCCACAGGCCCCAGTACCAAATTGTCGACAAATACATCCTTGCTGATCCGTGCCATCCTAACTTTCTCCCAATATTGGGTTTGTTGGTGAGGACCGCAAAGCAGCCAGAGTTCGAAATCCAGAGCCGAGAATTTATGCATCTCTTCCTTGCGTGATCCTTCAGAGCACTGAAAACCGGTGGTCATATAGTGCCATCTTTCGATGGCCCTGGTGACGGGTCCAAGCAGACCAAACCAACTGTAAGAATATGTTCTGGTAACATATTGCGAAGCCCCGTCTGCCACCGCATCGACGGCATCTGTCTACCCCATCCCGGTATCGGTGCCACCGCTTCCACCACTTCTCAAAAAATGTGTTTTCATTTTTTGCAAATTTGTACTTTTCAACCACATTTCAGATCCCCAAGAAACTCACCTGAACAAACGAACAGGGTGATCCCACCCAACTATGCATTTTCGGGTTGGTTTGGATTATGTTGAGATAAGTAAAGTTGGTTAGTTTTTGATTGGTAACCTTTAGATAAAGAAGAATCAATTGTTGTGTGCAAAACATAACCCAACTGAACCTCAACCTAACCTCACCCAACCTACAATCCACAATGGTGGTCAGTCAGGTGCGTGTCTTCATGGGTGCCCGTAAATGGCAGTGAAAAATTATAAAAAGATTGCAAAAACTATGAAACAATGAAGTCATGATGAAACCATGACTTTTTGAGAAGCAGTGGATGCAATTGCACCGAAGCCGAACTTCTTGCGAGATGCGTTTGATGCGAATGCAATTCATCCGCCGGTCATCTTCCACACAGTTTCTCACCGTCCAGTTTTCGGATGCCAGAACTTGCCATCTAGCCATTTGGTTTCCGCATTTGGCAGCCGACAATAGCCTCACGCCGGCCAATCAGAGGCCGAGTAACTGGCCAAGCAGAGAGCGCAGTGGAGATCTGAAGACGCGTCCTGAAAGCAGACCGGCACATATAAAAGTGGAAAAAACAAAGTTTGCCGCATGCAGTTGATCTTTCGAGAGCGAACAGTCGAACCCAGTCCAGTTCAGTTGGGTTTGCAGTCATCATGACATCGTGGTCCAGCGGCCAAGTGTGCCGGAAAGGCCCAGAAGAACGGCAAGAACCAATGACAAAACTGCGTTCTGGCGGAATGCCAAAAGCCGCAGAAGTTCCAAGTGTTTGGTGTTCTCCAAGACCATTGTCCGACTCATTTTCACACATGAGCAACGCAAATCTGTTTGGAGACAAACAAACGTGTTGAATAAACGATGTCTGTTCCCCAATTTTTGTGAATTTGGCACAGAAACTTTGGAATTCCTCAGCGTGCATCTTTTTTGGCAACTGCTGAACCCCTGAAATTGTCCGGACGTATCAGGGTAGGGGCTGTGTATACGTGATCCCCACAATAGGGGGGATCACGTATACACAGCATGATGGGCGGGTTAACCCTAAAAACTGTCTTGACATTCAATTCACAGCGTAACGGGCGGGTTGGACCGCCATCTTTTGTTCGGGTCTGATGTTTACGAGAATAAAAAGCCAATCTGAAGACCTCACCCAAATTCATTTTTGCATTTGAGTGACATGTTTACGAACATTCAAAGCCACTTTACAAGACTTCACTCATATCCATTTTTGCATTTAACCGTACACCTTACGCGCTCAAAAACTGCAACTGATATCCGACTGATGTAAGGTGTACGCATGTTTAAAGCTGTGGCGATTTGCCGAAGTCCGTAAACCGTACGCGCGGGAATACCATGCATTCAAATGGGTTTATCGCCGCAAATGCGGCGAATCGCGTTGGCTAAAATTTTCATAGTCGGAAAGAGGAATAAACAGTGATCTAGAAGACATTTAATCCACCAAAATCGGTCCAACCGTTTTAAATTGGCGCAATTTTCAAATTTCCCGGGTTTTTGTCTTTAGTTCATGTTGAAGGCGCCTTTTTTCGCGATCGCAAGACATCTGCTGCCCGCCGAAATTTGAATTTTCGAAAAGTCGAAAGACGCGCGATTTAGCAGACGCTTATTTCACTCGATTTGCTGCATTCGTTTTGAAATGGCGTCGTGTTGAAATTTCCTGTGTTTTCCCGTTTTTGCTCAATTTTGGTGCAGTTTTCAGTGGTTTGTGTGTGTTTTGGCCAGTTTTTTTGTGCAAAAGTGTTTTATTGGTTGAAAACATAAAAATATGAGTGATTTCATTGACACAGAGCAGAAATCTGGCTTGGTTGGGCGGGAAAATGCATGCATTTCTGCTTTTTCCATTTTTCGAAAATCCTTGCTAAAATTATTAATTCCGGCGGGAGCGACACTTTTTGGTGCCGAAAATTGTGGAATACCATTGCAAATGCCGAATTCATAATTCCAGGCTTGAGGGGTTAAGTGGTATATTATATCACCCATGTGGGTGCTGTGGCACCCTAGTGAAAAGCACAGGGTCTACGAGGGCAGATGACCTCGTTGCATCACAATCTAACGTTGTTGTTGGCGAGCCATCACCTCCATGAAGATTTTATTATTTATCCAATGCCAATATATTTTCCTGACAAGTCCTGCCCATTTATTTTTGCAACGATTGTTTGCTTCAGCAACCATGTGTTACACTCTTCTCATTGGCAGCTTCTACATACATACTTGAGGGAACCACATGTCAATGATGATTGCTGTGTTGTTCCGTGATTCTGCCTTTGAAAAAAAAAACAATGCACGACTAGGAATACCACCGTCCAATGGTTTAATGCTTGTGAACCCCAACTGGTAAAAAAATGTATGCATGGGTACCCACTAACCCTATATGTCAACCCGTTGGACCTACAAAACTTCGGGAGTAAATTGGCAATCTGCATTTCTCCCACAAGCCTGGAATTTGGCATTATGATTTTGATTGTTTTGTCGAAACTTTCGGAAAATGGCTATCGCACCTGTCAGAATTCATAAATTAGGTAGGTTGGTTCCTACCCACAAGGGCTTTTGTTGAAAATAATGTTCCAAAAATGGAACATTATTTTCCACTTACTTACTTACATCCCAACTTAACAGATTTCTTTTTTCTTTTCTTTAAATATGTAGGCTACCACAATTTTACAGCTTTGAAACAAAGAGCTTCAAAAGAACATTTTTTCACGAACTTCAACGTGAAAAAACACCTCTCCTTTGCACCCACCAACTGCTTCTCGCAACAACAAATGGAGAAAACCCAGAAAAAAACATGTCAAATTTAAAGATGCCATTTTTAAAACCTCTTTAGCAAGCATTTGCTAGATCGGGGATCTCCCCATTTCATGATCACCATCTTCATTTACCATGATGAGCCGACAGCCATTTTGGCCGGTGGCTCGGCAGAAGCCTGTTGCACACCTTCGGCTCGCAAGGAGAACAATGTCCCATAATCGTAGCCTAACTCCACTCTGGATTCAACAGAACACAGAGTGGAATTCCACCTCCTAATTTTTCTGAGACCGAAAGTTGCGTTTTTGAGTGAAAACATTCTGGAGCCAGGAACAAATGGGTAAAACTGCAAAAAAATTAAAATTCTGCTAATTTTTGCAGGCAGGAGAGATTTGATGTACCTAACAACTATCTGATAGATCGCACTTCTGCCTACTTTTCAAATGTTCCATTTTCAGCCGACATCCCATGTCGTCTTTTGCAGAAAGAATATCCATTTGAATGAGATTGCGATCGTACCAAGTCCCTATCTACGCTCACCAACAGGTCTCACATGTTTGTGTTTGCATCCTAAATACCTACGGGTGCCCACATTTAGTTCCAGGTATTGAGCGCATATTGAGAGTACTGCATCGCTGGACTGCATCGGTTCAGGATTGAAAGATGGGTCATACAAACATCAAAGTGGCATTCCGAATGCACCAGACAAGTTTTTTACAACAATTGCAAGATGAAGATAAGTGCCTGCTCTAATGACATCAGTTAAACATGAACACCCTGATCCATCACAGATCGTATTTGCATTGGTCGAATCAGAAAATTATTTTACGGAAATTTAAAATTATGGACGGTCATAAAGGGATAGAGACATGGGCAAATGGCATTCTACAAGCTGGTGATCACAATCTGAACAATTATGCTCAGTTATCTCAAGCGCAAGTGCCACCATAACCCAACCTAACCTTATACCTAACCTGATCTAAAGCTACACGTAATATAACCTAACCTAACCTAACCTAACCTGACCAAACCTAACCTTCTTTTCTTGTACTTACGCGAGCATTTTATTCAAACGTGCTCACCAGCTTGTAGATAGCCGAGACATGATGGATGAGAAAGACTTTTTAAAGGCCTCAGAGTGAAGCTTCCATGTACACTCTACCGCATTGAGTTTTGCCAGGTCTATGCAGAAATCAAATTTTCCGGCGGCTTTCTCGTTCTGTAAGGCATGTTAGAGGCTATCGTATATTTTTTTTTTGTTTTTCTCAATCAACAAATATCGTTAACATGCATTACAAAAAGAGAAGGCTGCCGGAAAATATTATTTCTGAGATGGCCCTGGCAAAACTCAATGCGTTAAAGTGTACATGGCGATATTTTGCAGTCATCATTGGCCAGCATGCTAATTTAATCTCATTAAGGAAAATAGGTACCTAAATCAACTTGAACACCAACTGGCACATGATTTTCGGCATGATACACATTTTTAACGATAAAATAATTCCCGTATTATTGTGTTATGCAAGGTAATGCAGGTACAACTACTTTTGCCTTGATGGTGTTTACGTGTCAATTGATCCCGACCACTGTGACAAGAGTGTTTGTTCCAGTGTGGTCAGGTTGAGCATAGTTTTTACTTTTTAGAATAGTACAAGGCAAGCTAAAAATAGGTAATTTAATTATAATAAGGAATAAGGTCATATCGTACTTAAAATCTTTGCAGGTAATCAAGTGGCACCAAACACTTTCAACACCTATTGTTCAATTCATTTACAGAGTGCAAAATGAGATAAACACTGATAATTCCTGCTTTTCGGGAGCCGTAGCCATCTTCCCTACAACACCTCTCCTTTACCAGAGATGCCGCCTTACGGGGATTACACCCCAGATGAGCCCTGTTAGCCACCCCACACTCCCCCACCCAAAGTTCAAGTGGCATCTGCACACCTGAAAGCAGCACCAACCTTCGAATAACATCAGCAGCCTCCGACCAATTCTTCAAAGCCTCCCTGTAATATTTGTTCCTGTAGTAATATCCTCCAAGGTAGGTGTGTGGATAAACATGCCAGTTGTCATAATATTCCACATTTGCTTTTATGGCCCTCTCAAACAAATCAATGCAAGATATGGCACCAGGAGTAGGACAGACTTCTTCCAAGTCCCCCAGAGTTGCTAAATAGATGATTAGAAAAGGAACATTCAATGAATATGACTTGAAAACACCAGAAAATTTCAAAAGCAAGGAGTGTATGGCAGCGTTGTTCACACCAGCAAGAACAAACAAAAGGGCTTGTCGCGAATTTGAGTGAGTACCCAGCATAAAAAGATGATATCGTTGCCATGTGTAAAAGGTGGAGGCAGGAAGCACATGACAAAGGAAGCTGTTTTCGCCATAATTTTCGATGGATGCGCCAGGCTGAGTTGTGAATGGTTGGGTCAACATTGACTTGCTGTGCTTGAATGAAACAGATAAAAATAACACGATTTTCATAGCTAAAGTTTCACACAACTTGCGTCAGTTGAGTGATATCCATCCTCACTGTCATTGTTTCGATAGGTACCTACCTGTTTGACATGGAGTCGCTCCTGTGCTCCACCGGACAGGCTGAAAATTTTAAACGCAACCAAGGTAGGCCTAATGCAAATTTTGAACATTTCACAAAGAAAATCCAAACAATAAACTTACTCAGAGCCATCGGATACTTGTCAATGTGGCCCAAGTCGAATAAGAGCCACAACAAGTTCTGCTGCAATACTGCCAACTCTGTAGAATCTGTGGTAGGATTCATTGCAGGGTTCATAGCCGTAACAATGGCTGCCGCTTCCAGATATCTATCACAAACAACTGGATGACCATTGAGATAGAGCCATGACTTTGTCACACCATTTTGAGGAACTGGTTCACCTCTCTTGTCTTCATTTCCTTTTCCTGAAAAGCAGTCAAGGAAGAAATAATAAACTGCCAGTTCGAAAATGAAAGATATGACACGTACCCGCAAGAACATCTTGAGAAGGTCAACAGGACACAGACACCCAACAACAACAGATATTCAACACAGATACCCAACAACACAGGACATAGATACCCAACAAAGGCCGGTTTCTTTATCAACCTGGACAGTGATGATCGACAATGACCTCTATCTCAAAAATAGGTGGGTACTCGTATGCAAGACTCTTTGCCAACCGACCAAGGCCGGAGTTACAAAATGCGATACTTATTTTAAATGCACATGAATATTTTCAAAATTAATTTTCTTTCGCCCAAATGGAGTTTTAATACAGAAAAAATGTAAATTTTCATTGTGCCGGAGCACAGTAAAATGAACAAAAAAGATCTCAAAAATCAATGAAATCCTACCTATTTTGTTGTTGCACAGAAAAAGCAAACCAATAGCGGAAAAAGCAGTGCAAATGCAGCAAAAAACTGCAAAATAATGCGCAGATGCGCCAAAATATCGCAACAAATTATTCGATTTTTCATCTCAGATACCTACCCAAATGGCGACCGAAAACTGACATGCCCTCAGCTGGCGCGATACTCCCAACATGCTGCCCTGCTGCTAACAAAAAAAAAAAAGACTGCAAAATACCAT